>JASDQU011245023.1:12066-27687 GCA_032191745.1 Picea mariana
ACCTCTTATCGAGATCTCACAGTGAGAAGTCTCGAAGCTTGGAAATTAGGATTCACGATCCCGCGAAGTCTGAAATCCCAATGGGGTGACGGGACCGTTGAAAAGTCAAAGCCGTGAGCTCATCGAAGTTTCGGCATATCGGGGCTCGGGAGTCGGAGAACCGAGTTGTTCGACATCGCAAGTAGCAAAATCACGATAGGAGAAGTCCTGACAGGGTAAAGAAAGAGTCAGCATTGACTGGCTTCGGGTTTCGGAGATTTGAAATGCTAGCGCGCGACCAATGACCTCGCGAAGTCACGAAGTCTGATCCTCTGAGTGCAGAGAGGGGATCGCGCGAGAGTTCTGTGGGTGCAGATTTCTCGATAGGGAAATAGAAGAGCCTTGGAGTTCTTCGGGCCGCGATAAGGGAGAAGATCCTGTGTGCGCGTGGACCTTCTGACCTGCAGGTGGTGAAGGGGCTGCATTGCTACCACACAACGATCAATGTTTTAAGGGAAATATAATGGGATTGGCAGAAAAATAGGGAAACTGGGAAGGGGTCAGGTCCACTGAAACAAAAGGGATTAAAAATGAAGGGTATGACTACAATCAGGGAGAAAAGGGGAATTCAATGGAATAGGTCCCAAATAAGTGTTCCAGTAAAACCACTATACTCTTTTTTTTTTGTTTAATCCTGTAGAGTTATACGTCGGCCTAAAGAATACTACAGTGAAGAAATTCCCAAATGCTTAATAGGAAGAAATCAATAGTAATTTCACAACCAGAATGCAGAAGACATAGTAGTANAGTATGACAATAGATCTTGTTGGTTCTATTTTTGTTTCCTTCCCAAGGGTTAGGGTATTAAATGGTTCTACAAACAAGGGTTTTCCCTGTGCTATAGCTCTCTGATATATGTGTGGGGTCCAACAGTAGTACTCGACCCAATATCTTAGGGAATCAACTATGGAGGCCAGACTGTACCCTTAGCAATACTACCCGACTGCCCAGGTACTAGAGAGTATCTTCCCGAGTGTTGTTCTCTATGGTACTATAACAGTCAGGCGACTGATCGGTTTATCTATGAAGGGTTTTGGGAGATCTAGGCTGATCCATATACAGGTTTTGTTTGATGTGCTACCACTCGAAGGGGTAACAACAGGGGTTAAAAGGGTGGCCAACAGATGTGTGCTTAAGTACCACTTGTATTTACAACATGTATGAATCCCCGACCGTGGGTTTATGCATGTAACAACAGATCTTTATAGCTTAAATATGCCGGAATATGTCTCTACCCTGAAAAAATTTAACCCACATTTTTCTGCTGAGGAAGGTGCTTTGATACCACTTGTAATATTCCAGATATAAAATAGTATGTAGAGCATAAATAATTAGCTAGAAATGGTAGATAACCAATGATATAACCAGAACAACATCACAGTAATACTAGAATAATACCCGAATAACACCAGAAAGAGAATTTTGATTACTGAGAGCAATGTTCACTTGCCTCTTCGAGGGGGAAACCTATAGTAGAGAAGAGCTCTATTAGAATAATATCCAAGAAAAAACTTATCATACCCTCGACTCCTATTTATACTAAATATGTCTATCAAAAGAAAAATCTAGAGGAAGATCCTTCTAGAAGTGGAAGCTTCTATTAGGTCTTCTTATATTGGACTTATTCTTCTTTATTGCTAGGCCTTATTAATATTGACCTTTATTACATGGAAATATATTATTCTACCTATGTGAGGGGTTAGGTACCTAACAATAATATGCAGAAACATGAATATTCAACATATATCAATGGAACAACAAAATATGAGAAGAGAATCACCATAAAAAATACCTTTATTCAAAGAAAGAAATGTTCACTTGCCTCTTCGAGGGGGCAACCTACAACATAGTATAGATCTATTACAATAATTCTCAAGACAAGATATATCATGTCTCCTACTCTTATTTATACTAATTCTATATTCTACAGAATATTCTATAGGAAGATATTTCTAGAAGAGGAAATTTCTATTAGGTATTCTTAGATTGACTTGTTCACATGTATTAAATAGGCCTTACTAACCAATGGCAGTCTTTATTACATTGAAAATACATTTAGGCCTTATTAACTATTGTCGACCTTTATTGAATCAAAAATATATTATTCTATCTACATGAGGGGTTAGGTCCCTAACATTCCCCCCCTCTTAAAAAAGAGCATTATCCTCAAGGCTTAAGATGAGGAAACTATTGCAGAATGGTAGTCGGTTCTTAGGTGGCATCTTCTGGTGGAGTATCCTTCAAGTGAACCAAAAATTCCTTGATGGTGCACTGATGGAGATGATCCTCTCTATGGTCCAATATGGCTTGTGGTTGCAACCAAATGGAACCTTCTTCATCCAACTTTGGTAGGATGGTATGGGTGTGGAATTTGGTGTCAATCACTTTCTTCAAGCATGAGACATGAAAAATAAGACGTAGCTTTAGGTGACTGGAAAAATCTAACTGACAGGCCACTAGCCCCATGTGTTTGATAATAGTATAAGGAGCATAAAATTTTGGTGCAATTTTATAACACCTTTGAGTGCAATCTGCTTGTATGGTTGGAGGCAGAGAAACACATGATCCGCTTCAGCAAATTGACATTCAAAATGACCCTAATCTACTTGTTTCTTCATGATATTTTGAGCATTACCAAATTGTCTTTAAGAGTATAGAGAATGTTCATGTGGATGATAATATTGTGGTCAACTTCCATAACTTTGGAGACACCCTTCATGTATGGGAGAACTTATGGTGGCTTATATCCATATAGTGCTTCAAAAGGAGTCATGTGAGTGGTAGTATTATAAGAGGTGTTGTACCACCATTTGGTGAGGGATAACAAATAAACCCACTGGGGTTGTCTGTTAGATGAAAAAAACCTCAAATATGTTTTCAAACACTTGTTTACCACTCCTGTTTGGCCATCATTCTAGGGATGATAAGTTGTGCTAAGATGCAACTAAGTTCTCTGAAGCCTGAATAGTTCTTGCTAGAAATTGCTGGTAAAAGTGGGATCACAATAAGAAACAATAGAATGAGGCATTCCATGGAGTTTGAATATATTATCCATAACAAATTGAGCCACTGTGTATGTTGTTAATGGGTGTTGAAGAGCACATAAATGAGCATATTTGGAAAGACGATCTACTACCACCATGATGGATGACTTATTTCCTGATTTGGGTAAGCCAAAAATGGAATCCATTGAAATATATGTCCAATTAGTAGGTGGAAGAGGAAGGGTTTGGAGTGTACCATGAATTTTGAAAGTCTCTCTCTTATTTCATTGACATGTATCACATCCAGTCACAAAGGTGTGGAGGTCATATTTCATACCTTTCTAGAAGAGGATCATTTTACCCTTTCATAAGTTTTGGTAAAACTTGAATGGCCTATTGTATGTGAAGCGTGAAATTGAGAGAGTACCTTTGGCTTAAGGGATAAATTTTTTCGTAAATACAAGTGACCTTTATAGTGAAACTATTCATTGTGCCAAGATTAACCTAGAGCAATTTGCAGACCCTGTTGAAGTTTTTGGATTAGGCTACAATTTTTGGGTCTTGAAACCATTCTTGTCGAACAACCTAAAGCCAATATGATTTAATGAATGAGAGGGAAAAGAGAGACCCTTTCTCTTCATATTTTAGAGAAAGAGCATCAACCACCACATTGTCTTTCCCTTCTCGTAAGCAATCTCATAATCATATCCAAATAGCTTGGTCACCCATTTTTGTTTCTCCATGGATGAAATTAGTTGTTCCAAGAAGTGTTTGAGGATTTGCTGATATTTTTTGATTTGGAAGTGTTGCCCCAATAGATAAGGGAAACAGAGATTCATTGATGGAAAATATCCAACATTTCCTTTTCATAAATTGATTGGCCCAGATGTCGGTTCGATAACTGTTTGTTGGTGAAAGCCAAAGGTCATCCATATTGCATGAGAACTACCCTAATTCCTCTCTTAGATGCATCACATTTTAGAATAAAGGTCTTGGTGAAGTCAGTTAGGGCCAGTACAAGAGTAGTGCACATCACTTCTTTCAAGGATTGAAAGGATTGGTTGGTTTCTAGATTCCAACTGAAAGCATTCTTTTTAGGGAGATCTATGAGAGGAGACACAATGTTTCCATAATTTTGAACAAACTTGTGATAATAGCCCATTAAATGCAGGAAACCATGCAAAATTTTAATATTTTTAGGGTGAGGTCAATTCTGCATAGCTTCAATTTTCTTGGGATCCACCCTTACACCATATGTTAGGGACCTAACCTCCCTAACCCATCACATAGGTAGAATAATATATTTTCAATGTAAGAAAGGATGACATTATATTAAAGGCCCATTTAATAAATGGGAACAAGTCAATGTAAGAAGATCTAATAGAAGCTTCTACTTCTAGAAAGATCTTTTGCTATAAGGTTATTTAGAAGATATAATTAGTATAAATACGAGTAGGAGGCACAAGAAGTTTTGTCTTGAGAATTATTGTAATAGAGATCTTCTCTCCTGGAGGTTTCCCCCTTGAAGAGGAAAGAGAACATTTATTTCTTGAATAAAGGTATCATTTTTGGTGTTCCTTGTTGGAGCAGGGAATTTTGGGGTTCAACACAAAAAACGAGGAAAATATATGGACCAAAGGCAACAACACACACTGAGAAAGAAGGGAAAGGAATGCGACAGAAGGAAAAGGAAGTGGTGTACCAGGAATCAAGGAAGATTAGTGAAGAGTCAAAGGAAGGAATGCTTGGATCGAAGACCAACCATGCACAAATAGTTAGAATGTGGACAAGTTGAGTCCACTTAGAATTAGGGCTTTGAGTAATGATGTAAGGTTTTTTACCCAATTTTGTCGTATAAATAGAGGATGCATGAGGTAGCTAAGGGGGTGTGTCTTTTTTATGGTAACTCGAGGTAGAAGAACTATATATTGTGAGAAACATTTTAAGTACGAGTTGCAGTACTAGTTTGTTGAGAGCTATGGAGCTCAAATGGATTTAGTGTTAAGATGCAATTGAGGGTCAGGTCACAATATGTGGAGCTTGGTGTGATGTTGGTCAGCATCACAGAGTGTTAATAACTTTTGATGTAGTGCACATAGCGTGAGACCTTTTGATTAAAAATAATAAATAAGAAGAAGATATTTGTGGACGTAGCCCAAGGGGGTGAGCCATGGTAAAATCATGTGTTGTAATGTGTCTGAATGATATTTTTGTTGTTTCTACAATTATGAATGAATGATGAATGGTTAGAACAGTATTTTTTAGCACGCAATACTGATAATGAATAATGAAATAATTGTTGGATATCAATGAATGGTATAATATGATGCATGTTAAAGAAAAAGTAGAAAAAGTAACCCAAACATCCCCAATCCCATCTATGACTACAAACAGTTGTGTCCTGCAGTCACCCATAAGTCATCTCAGGTGAGACTATGCTATGCACTCTGTGTGTGGTGTAGCCTTCTAGTTTACCATCAGGGCCAATGGTTTCTAGGGTTTTGTTGGAGAACTAAGGTAGAACTTGGGTCAACCCATCCAACAAATGGTTCTGTTGTCGGTTGGAAATCACAAGAACAACCTAGAAGGGATATGATCAAAAGATCAATGAAGAAAATGTAGTGGTAGAAAGGGATGTTTATGCCATGGAATCCTATGAAGAAAGAGATTGAAATATGGTTGGAGATAAATAAGATAGAGTTTGCACAGAAAGATAACAAAAGTTATAGGTATACACTGTGCTTTACAAAGGTATGTGTTTACTGATTTGCATGAATCATTTTTCTGCTATTTCCCTGAGTTGTTGCAAGAAAGGATATCAAGGTTGAAATTACTCATCCCACTAATTGGATTAGACAAGTAGAGTGGAATACTCAGAAGATTACGTAGTTGGAAAGGGTTAATAATAAATTCATGTGCACAGTGTATTTATGGTTAGATGGTATTATTGTAGGGTTTATTACTGAATTTTCAGTCTATACAACAAAGTCATATACTGCTGCAGAGAAATATTTCTTGAAAGGACCTAGCAGAAGGTACATTAGTTCACTTTACACGTTGATCAAGATCTTATTGCATGATAAAGGTGTGATGACCATGTAGTCAGAAAACTAAATCACTCTACACGCATGGGGGAATTGGGGGAAGCACTAAGGAAGGTATGATATATGGAGAAGGCTTTGGAGAGAGATCATAAGAAGGAAGAAATTGACCCTATTATGATGGATGAGGAATAGACCAAGGAGATAATAACGAAAGTAGGTGTGATGCTCAACAGATGACCCTACTAGTATAAGATGAATAGTAAGAAGAGGGAAGTAGCCAAGCGAGAGGGCTTGGACAATGATGAGGAAGAGGTAGAGGATTTCTATGCTAGGAGGAATATTGAGGATATATTATGCACCACATATGACAGGAAAACCATAGGTCATGGATTTGATGTAGAGGAAGGCTCTCCATTCTAGATCCAAATTAGTGTGGAACCCACAACCCCATGTGCAACTAATACAAATGAAGAATAAAAAATGGTTTACTAGAAATTGATTAGTGGTAGAAGGATTTATACAAGACATGGGTCTAATCGAAATTCAAGTAGAAGTTGTATAGGTTCAACAAGTAGCAGTCAGGTATCTACATGGCGAGAAGGTGGTAGCACAACAAACTTCACAATGGCATGAGTAGATCCAACTATTAGGTTACCAAAGTTCCGAGGAGAAGGGTAGGAGGACCCAAAAAAACATATTTTCATTTATGAGAATATTTTGGAAGATAAGAAGATTAGAGATGAAGACACAAAAGTTGCACAGTTGGAAATCACATTCAGACACTTGAATTAGACTAGTATATGGGTCTCATAGTAAATAATCCAATGGGAGCACCTATAACCATCCCAGACGTGAAGAAGGCCTTGATAAATTATTTTCATAAACCAAGAATAGAGGATCAATTCATGAGTGAGATGATCGAGATCAAACAAAATCTAGGTGAGTCAGTTTGGGAAGTTGATCAAATTTCAAAATGCTAAAAGGTAAGTTTAAGTTCCCTATTACTAGCATGCAACATAGACATTTGTTTGTTAATTATTCATTTCCAGACTTGAAGTATCCTTTGAGGCAACAAAAACTTTAGAGCCAGGCTGAGGCTCTACAAGAAGCTTTGCAGTTAAAGGAAAATAAATACAAGCATACCATTCCAGATGTGGAAGAGATGGGAGAATATCTGAAGAACCTTACATTTCAGTTGAATCAAAATAAAGTAAAATAAAAAAAGGGAAGATGTTTGGTGCACACTATGCAAGACAGAAGTGAATCATAAGAACGAGTGTCCATTATTTGTGCAGTATATAGGAGTGGGTATTCCAAACTCTTTATCTTCAAGAGGACCATGGTGTGATATATGTAAAACACATGGACATGATCCATATCATTGTCCCATGATGCAGAAGTATCAGATGCTACCAACGAGTACATTTTGTAATTTTTGCAAGTCAGTTGGTCATTAAGACAAGCACTGTAGAACTTTGGAGATAATGAAGGAGAGGATTTCATATACTTATAGGGTGCATTATGAACACTTGATAGGATAACGTGTACAAAAACCACACTATAATACCATGCAATAGTTTCAATGGAAACCACAGTATAATAACATACAACAATTTCGAGCACCACCGTAGTATAACAACGCACAATAGTGCATAATGCCACCACAGTACAATAATGTGCAGTTGCATTATAATTAGACACCTTAGTATAATACATCACATGAAGATAATCAAGGAAACAAAGGATGCTTCAGAGGAGGAAGTCATGGAGGAAGAGGATTTGGAGGTGGAAGAGGACCAATAGTATGTCATAACTTTCAAAAACCTTGACACTATGCGAGATATTTTCCACATCCACCTGAAACATGTATGTATTGTTGTGCAATTGACCATGAGATAGAAGACTGTCTGACACTATGGACAAATATACATGACAAGAGGAACTAGAATAATTAGAATGTACAATGGATTGCTGTGGAAATCATATCAGAGGATGGAAAGAAGATAAACATAGTAACTAGAGGTGGAGACAAGACAAGATCATATGTAGCAAAGAAGTATCAGGATTAGTACCAGTGGGTGAGGAAGATTACAATGCCTAAATAGAAGTTTGATGCTCGTAGAGAAAAGGAGAATTTCAAGGAGGCTAGACATGATATTTTGAAGGAAAACATTGAATCCACTTCAGGAACAAATCTAGGAGACGAGGTACTAGTGTATGAAATGGCTCCCTTATTTGACCAGACCAACAAAGAGAAACCTTCAGAGCAAGTAAGTAACTTAAGAAACTTTTTTGGGTCTTGTGTGAAGTTTTTGAATGATAGAAACTCTTTGCAAGTATTACAAAATATTTTAGAAAAGTGTAATTCTCGGGAAGAAGGGGTTAAGATAATGAATTAGGTCTGGAAGAAGAGAATAAAAAGCATGGAATTCAGGTTGAATGAAAACATTGGAGGTTTCAATATGGGTGGCATAATATTGGAATTAGGATGTGAAGTTAATGTTCTGCCAAAGAATACATGGGAATTTATGGGAGAACCTCAGTTGGGATATTCACCTATTTAGTTGAAGTTAGAAAATCAACTTAAAGTGGTTCCAATTGGTATATTGAAGGGGATATGATCCAAGTGGATATTGGTTTCCACCCACTTGTTCCAAGTTCCAACTGGCTTATCTTGACAGTTTCTAGTTAACACATTTCTTTGTAATGGGGGGAATTCTTTGTAATTGTGGGTTCTTCACTCATTGGGCTATCATGAATCCCTACACAAAATCTAGGTGGATATTTGTGGCCTCCCACCTATTCAAACTGGCTTATTTTCAAATTTTTCATGCCAGTACATCTTTCTGTACTTCTAGGGCCATTTTGGAGCTCTAAATAGTGTTTTCTTGGATTTCCATAGTCAAATTGTAGACACATTCATATTTTGATGGCCTAATGCGTAGTTCTCAAAAATACCTTTCCAACGATCTATCACGCACATAAAACGGATATCGTATGCAAAAGTTACGACACAGGGAAGTTAATGTACTAACTTACCCCAACGGGGCCCACATGACCTTTGGCGTTTCATTTCCTAGGGTTAGGTTTTTGGATGTATAGGGTTTTGGAATTCGTGTTTATCATAAAAAGGCCTTCATATCCTCATTGTAATAATCTTCTTGTGAATGAGCATAGCCTTCACATCTCTTCTCATAGATAAAGATGCCACCATTCTAACGAGTCTTGCACTCTTTATTTTTACAGTCTCTATACAATTTTTTTCATTAATAGAAATCATGAATTGTTGTATCTCTCTGTTTCTAGAAATTTTCATGAGTATTTCAATGTAATATCTCTTCTTTCATTTTGTTCCAAAAATAATCTAGATCAGTGGTATCAGAGCAGGCTGCTCTTGATCATTGTTTTAGTGCATGTCCCCAACGGGGTCCAAGTATAGAAAGTTAGGTCTCGAGCTTGTCTCTCTTGATGAAAATCTCTCTCACACACCCAAAAAACCCTCTATTGTGGAAGAACATAAAAATGATAGGGAAGAATATTTTTTAACTTATTTCTCAAGCAAAAACTCACATGATGGAAGAATGAAATGATGGAGAATTTTGCACACATACTTCAAGGTCTTCCAATAGCAACAAGTGCATCTTCAACAAGAATTTTTTTTGCAGGAACCTCTCCCTTCAAGGTATAAGTTAATTTTTATATTCCCATATTTAAAGTTCAGATAGATGAGGATGCCTTATAAATAGTTAAATCTTCTAGAAGGTTATTTCTTTGTTCAAAATATTTCTGACAAAGAAAATATTACCTTCTCACTCCTCAAGGCTCTCCCCCATGTCAAACATTGGTGGGAAAATTACTAGGAGTAAAGCTCCACAAAGGAATATTGAATATATGGGGCTAAGCCCACTTGGAATTTTTTGTGGATGCTATCAAGGAACAATACTACCCTGTTGATAACTATCAATATCAATACATGAGATGGACCACACTGTGAAAAGAGAAGAGCCAAACATTGTCGGGGTTCACAAACACTTTCCATACCTTGCACACCAAGTTGGGTATCAAAGACTCTGAGAGACACATGGTTTTGAAATACCATGGGGATCTACATAGGTACATCCAAACCAAAATGGATTTCCTAAAAATATCATCATTGGGATCTTCCTATCGATATGTTGTCAAAATCAAGAAGAAATGCAGGCACCAGAGTAAATGGGAGTTCAAGTCTGCAAATATGCAACAACCAAATCATGGTAAAGATTGCCCTAATCAACAATCCCCAGACAACCAATCCAATAAATATGACAATAAGGGTAAAGGAAAGATTAAGAATGACACTGGGAAGTAGTGTGACTTCCACAAAATCCCCTGGCACAACAACGATGAATGTCGCTCGAAAAAGTCATTGGTGGTCAAGGTCAAATACAAGGAGCTGAACCCTGATTTAGAAAATATTGAAAACAGATAGATCATCAACGCAGACCCCACTACCACTTTTTCTACCAGAACAATTCAACGAGAAGAACCAATAGATCCCGAAGAAGGGGAGCGCCTCTTCCATTCACAGATGTGGGTGAAGGGGAACCCATTACATCTCATTGTTTACGACAACCAAAAGAACCTCATCTCAGTTGAGGTCGTCAAATAGATGGGGTTGTCGACAACACCACACCCACAACCATACAAAATTGGGTGGCTTCACCATGGATGAGATATCCATGTCAGCCAGTAGTGTCACTTGTCCTATGGCATCCAAACCTTCAAGGATGAGGTAGTGTGTGATGTTTCCCCTCTTTATGTCTGTGATGTTGTTTTAGGCTAACCATATATGTGGAAATGTCATGCTATTTATGAGTCTTGACCCTGCAGTGTCATTATTACTCTGGGAGGTCAGATCTACAGGATACTAGAGGTATTTCTAACTACTATTCCACCAAAACAGTGCTGCAAGGTAATCTCTCATACTGCAAAATTCATCCTCTTCACAGTCCATTCAAAGGATGAACAAAAGACCAGTACAACCACTGTAGCCTCAACACCTTATATCTAGCAAAATCATATTGTAGAGGAAAAAGAAGATATTGTTCCTTCACCTACAATGGTTCCTACACAATGCCCCATCAAGCCTAGCAACAATAGGTTGGTGGAATAGATTCAACCCAACTAACAACAGGTTCGTGACAACCTTCCACAGACCAATCATCACAACTTCTCCAATAAGGAAGGTAGCTCACCAAGATTCAGATTAAGATTAAAAAAAAAATTCCCCTCTTCCTCGTGCACTCAATGCAATGGATACCATTTCTTCCTAAGGGGTGAGGGTTGATCTAGGTGGATATTGGCGGCTAGCCACATGTTCCAAGTTCCAACTAGCTCATTTTGACAGTTTTCAGTTCAACACGTTTCTCTGTAATGCAGACAATTCTTTGTAATTGTGGGTTCTTCACTCACGGGTCTGTCCTAAATACCTACAAAACAACCAGGTGGAGATTGGTGGCCTACCACCTATTCCAACTGGCTTATTTTGAAAATTTTCATGTCAGTACATCTTTTTGTACTTCCAGGGCCATTTTGGGGCTCTAAAAAATGTTTTCTTGGCTTGCCATAGTCAAATTTTAGACATAGTCAGATTTTGATGACAAAATGTGTATTTCTCTAAAATATATTTCCAATGAGCTATCATGCACCTAAAATGAAGCTTGTATGAAAAAGTTACGACCCCAAGAAGTTAATGTACTAAATTACCACAATGGGGCCCACATGACTTTTGGCATTTGATCTCCTAGGGTTACATTTTTGGATATATAGGGTTTTGGAATTCATGTTTATCATAAAAAGGCTTTCAGAGCCTCATTGTAATGATATTATTGTGAATGAGTATAGCCTTCACATCTCTTCTCAGAGATAAATATGCCACCATTCTAGCAAGTCTTTCACTATGTATTTTTACAATCCCTGTATAATTGTTTTCATTAATAAAAATCATGTATTGTTGTATCTCTCTGTTTCTAGAAATTTTCATGAGTATTTCATTGTAATATCTCTTCTTTCATTTTGTTCCAAAAATAATTTGGATCAGGATACCCATATATTTGGATGGTGTGTGAACCATGGAAGACTTTGAATTCATTGACATAGTGGATAACACTTCACCATATCCAACATTATTGGGTCTGGATTGTGACTTTGATAACCAATATATTATCAATTTCAAGACTAGAAAGATGGTATTTGATTTAGGAGAGTACAAAGTTATTGTTCCATTGGATCCTTTATAATGAAGAAGGTATGTGGAACCTGGGATAGAAAATGTCCTTATAGAAGATATAAACCAACTTTACAGAACTACCACGTGCGAAGAGGATTATATAAACCAAACTTTAGATGGAATGCTAATTTGGAGGAGTATTAGTTTTTGTGCTTCAGACTCTGAAATAGGACTGGAAAAATGGAAACAATGATTACATGAATTATCTACCAGAAGATACGCCAGAATGATGCGCTCATTGAGATGGGTTGGTACAAAGGTAAGGGAACCTCCTACTTTTTATGGTCAGAAAAATTTAGAAGAATTTTTAAGAAAATTTGAGGTATAAGTTGTGGAAAATCAGAGATTGTCAGCATTAGATATTGTCTTAAAATCAACACTTGCAAGATGGTGGGGAACTCATAAGGAAAATATTAATAACTGGTTTCAATGCAAAAGGTTACTGCACATTAGATTTGGTGCAAAGTAGGATAACATATATGCGGAGAAGTATTATGGGATTGGAAAACCCAAAGAAAACATAGACATATTCTTATTTCAATGTCTATTGGTACCACTAGAAGAATGTCCACTCCATTTCATTCACACATTAGAAGGAATTCCAAGGAATTGGTACACAAAGTTGGAACAACGTAGGGAAACTGAAAATTGGGAGGAAATGCAACAAAATTTTGTGATTACATTTGCTTTTGAGTATGAGAGTCCAAAGATAGATACAACACTTAAGGTGATCATATAAAGGATACTTGAAGAACCCAAATTTTAAATAGTCACAACATATTAGAGTCAGACTAGACATGTTGTCAGATAGTTGTTACATTGTTATCATTCGCAGAAGAAAAATTTCCAGAAGAAGAAAACTCGTGTAACATGCAGATTCTGGAAATTGAAGGAGAAAGAGAAGTATAAGGACCACAATTAGATTCAAAATATTATGTTTCACCTTAGAAGATAAAGAAGGTAAATATTAACATACCATAGAATCCAAAGATTGCAAGTATTGGAAATTATTGTGACAACCAGACAATGGAAAGTATAACATAGTTACTGCACGAATATAGTGACTTGTTCCAAACGATATTTTAAGAAATGAAGGGATTAAGAGGAGAACTTGGAGAGATGAAGATACCCTTGAATCCAAACACCACTAATGGAGATACACATAGAGAAGATAAAATCCCTGCATAGGAGGGACAAGCAAGAGGGGACATACCAACGATAGATACCCCAATCACAATAGAGGCAATAGAGTCAAGGCCACTCAAGAGAACTATTTTACAGTCAGGTGGAGCATAAACGAAAATTAAAGTGCATAAGAATGTCCCTCGGTATACAATAAAAAAAATATTATGTGGAGTTAGTCGTGGAAAGAGTATAGGACCACACCATAGAAGCATATGAAGATGTGGGAAAAAAAAGAGAGAAGATAATGCAATATCTGATAGAAGTGAAGTACCTCTTGGAACATATACAATTTACCAAGGTGCAACACAAAGGAAAAACATATCAGTAGCAAACAATGCAAGAACAGGACATGCCAGCGTAGATGGAGGAGGAGCCAATACAGATAACACCATTGGCAAGTGAAAAATTTAGCATTACTAAAGACATGTTGTAAATGGACAAAGATATGGTGCAGAAACAAGTCAAGGATGTAGAACATATGGAATTGGTATTGAATAGGGTACCAACCAAAGAATTACATAAGTTGCATATGATATTTCACAAGAACTTCAATCGAGATCCAAGATGGATGCAACAAACTTGGAGACAACCAAGGAAGAGAAGGAGGTATAAGAGATATATCTTAAGGAGGTACAACTCAAACATGACGAAGAAAAATAATGCGTAGAAAAACTAGAGCAGAAACTTGAATAAGTTTTTCAAACAATCCTAGACAACACAATAGAAGAAGATCTCAACAAGGAGGAAACAATACAAATGATCGCACAGACTATTGATATATACAAGTAGGAGATAATAGAATTGGATGGAAGGATGAAATCAGTGACCCCTCCAAAAGTTAAAATATAAAGAGAGAAGTATGAAACAAAACACACATATATCATTGCGTTGAAAGTAAAATAAGTAGCAGAGCTCTACGAAAGAACTACATAGATATGGGCGAGATTAGAAGAAGATGGAATGATCCAATAGTTGGATCAAAGAGAAGAAAGAGCCAATGCTAAATTTCATGATTTGAAGCAGAGACAAAAGAAAATGAGTATTTCAGACAGGCTAAAAAGCATGCTAGAGATGAAAAACCTCCAAACAGAATTAAGGGCTACACAAGAACAAAGACATATAAGACAGTAACAGTTGGAACCACTTTAGGAGAAAGCAGAGAAAATGATAGAAGAGTTGGAAATAGAGAAAGGAATACTGGAATAAATGCACTTATAAAGTATGGAAGTACTAAAGTAGCACATCACATTGCAGGTGATGGATACATTGATAGAGAAAATTTTGCAGACAAAGACACAGGTATATGCACTCACAAATAAGTTCCAAGCATTGGAGAAATCGATGCAGGAGGCACACACTTCCTGAGTGGATCGGGTCAAGCCATAGGTAAGTTTTGGAGGCCCGTTGGAGCAGGAAATTTTGGGGTTCAACACAACAAACTAGGGAAATAGATGGACCAAAGTAAGTAGCGTGCGTCAGGAAGGAAGGGAAAATAGCATGAGAGAAGGTAAAGGAAGCAACACATCATGAATAAAGGAATATCAGTGCAGAGTCAAAGCAAGGAACGGTTGGATCGAAGACCAGCCGTGTGCAAGGAGTTAGAATGTGGACAAGTTGAGTCCACTTAGAATTAGGGTTTTGATTAATGGTATAAGGGTTTTTACCCATATTTTTAGTATAAATAGAGGATGTATGAGGTACCTAAGGGGGTGTGTCTTTTTTATGGTAACTCGAGGTAGAAGAACTATATCTTTTGAGAACCTTTTTGAACCTGAGTCACAGTAATATTTTTTTGACAGCTGTGGAGCTCAGACGGAGTTAGTGTTAAGATGTAATTAAGGGTGAAATCACAAGTTGTGGACCTTGATGTGACGTTGGTCAGCCTCATAGAGTGTTATGAACTTTTGATGTAGTGCACGCAACACCATACCTTTTGATGAAGAATATTAAATAGGAAGAAGATCTTTGTGGATGTAGCTCAGGGGGGTGAACCACAGTAAAATAATGTGTTGCAATGTGAGTGAATGATGTTTTTGTTGTTTCTGCAATTATGAATGAATGATGAACGGTTAGAATAGTATTTTGTAGTGTGTAGGATTGA
>JASDQU011245025.1:21618-34958 GCA_032191745.1 Picea mariana
ATATATATATATACACATTCCAGAATATATGTGCATAATGACAAGATTTTAAAAATGATTGGCCTTATTTACACTTATATACACATATCTATTTTTTTTCCAAAGGAAAAAATCTTTATATTCAAGAGAGGTGAATATACATCTTTCTATCCCCTCCAGAGACTAATTGAGCATCCCAACCATCAAAATACAAAACAATCCAAAAAATATGACATCACCATACTATCCATCCTACATTACAAGCCTTATTGACTATACAACCTATCTAAAGATAAAACAGAGAATAAAACTTGAACTCCATCGCTTCAACTCCTCCCCATCGATATATTCATAAAAACCAAGGGCTCCTATAGGAAGAGATAGAACCTCCTTGGAAAACTCATACCGTTATGTTGAGTTCCCTAAATATGTGGTTAAAGGAAAGCCAATTAAAAGCATGAAAATCCATTTCAATATCCTGGAGTAAAGGCCTTAGTCCGAAATTAGTCAATGTAGCTTTCTTCCTGGCCTAGTCAATATCTAGCTTCGGATCTCCTAGGACCCACAACTTTTTTAAACCTTTTTTTGTGGCCGCCTCTAGTAGAGTCTAAAGCGCAATGAACTCGACTCTGTTGTTTGTGCCCCTTCTATGGGGCATACTCGATTTCAATACAATGATTTCGGTTCATATAGAGGATAACACCAACCCCACAAATAGGAGGATGTCCTTGATAGGCCTCATCAAAATAGCCCCAAGGGGTATCAAAATCTAGCTCAGGCATTGTCATCATCTCTGGGATTTTTGACTTGAGATAGGACATAAATTCCTTGGTATGATTCAATATTATCCCAGATAATACCTCAGGGGGAATAAACTTATCCCTAAAAATTATGGAGTTTCTAGCCCACCATAAACAAGAAACTAGAAAGCATGGAAACCTGATCTGAATTGGATCTAAGAAAGAAACAATTGGCTAAGGCACAATATTTTACAAGAAATGACATGGGCAAGGTTCCAAACTTTGGATGAAGAAGGGACCGATATTTTGGCATGAAGGGCCCCATACCATCATGATTGACGTCCACTCATGCACTCTATCAAAACCTAAGGCAAGCAACAAGAGATTATTGTAAAATAAAAAAAACATATTAAAGAGATAAAGACACATAGACCCTCTCTATACTCATAAAAGACAAAAACAAAATGAAATGAAAGGAGGAGAACCGAACTTGGGGATGCAGAAGAGTCAGGGATGCATGACCTTCCACCTATCCCCTCTGCCTCTTATATGTTAGTTATTGAAAATGGAGAGAGGGTTCTTTGGGAAGGGAGAAAGGAGGATGTTGTCGAGACTTCATTGAGAAGCACCAAGATGAGTCGAACAGCCTGTAATCATGACATTATTCAATAACAAAAGCATGGTCAAAGCCAATTGAATGTTGGTTTTCTCATTTGGGTTTTCAGGGTAAAATCTTATCTTATGAGTTTGTTTTTATATTTCTTCTATGTGTTGAGTAGTTGACTTATTCAAATTTACTTGTGTAGTTTATTAAAATTGTTGGCAATCCATTATCAATTGCCTCTATGCATTTGTTTTATTGTTGTGGGTGAGGAGCAGCCGATTGTACACTTAGTTCTTTGGGTGTGCCTAACCATTGGAGCGTTATCTTTAATTTTCTCTCACGTTCCTCTTTGTCCAGCGCCATCCCTAATTTGCTCTCACTTTCCCCTTTCTGCAGCATGAACCCTAATTTTCTCTCACATTTCTCTTTCCCAACGTGAACCCTAATTTGTTGTGAACCCTAATTTCTCTCATGTTTTCCTTTCCAGCTCATAACAACTTCTAAGAAGCGTACCATGCGTTCTCTTTGTTTTCCAAGCGAACCTTCTGAGGGGAGACCAATGAGAGTATACTTGTTGTTCGAACACTCATTGTAAACTCTAGTCAAGCGGAGACCAACATTGGTTTATTCTGCTTGTTTTACCATGTTTCTGAGCATGAAAGATATCTTCAGGAGTATCTTCAGACTAACAATGTTCTTTGAGTATACCTCATTTCCGTATGTAGCAAAATGAACATTCACATGCTATTAACCTATTACCTTGTCACTACTGGAACCTCCTTGCTAACAATACATTTTTTCGCTCCATTAATCAGTTGTAATGGTCTATAGCAGGTATTTGCATCCTTGAATAATGTTGGGCATTTATTCTTTAATGCCCTCATATTTCATGAACGTATTAGCATGAGTAAGACATGCAGTGACTAGAATAGATATAGATAATAATAATAATTATATGGGGATCTATGTTGGGGAGGTGGTTGGGAAATAATCTCATCATTTATGGATCAAAACCCTTCAAACATTTTTACTGATTCGTCCACCAATCAATCATTTAGACATTCCTCCAGACTCGACTTTTCCTAGGATGACTTCGGCTTGAGATCTTCCTTGATGATCCTTAGTACCTACGTTGCATAAGAACATCTAATAAATACATGAGTCACAGATTCTTCATGATTTTTGCATAACGCACACCAACTAGGACTAACACAACCTCCTTTGATACCAATTTCCCATTTTAGAAGCTTATTATTTAGGGATAGCTAGAGGGTAATCTTACTCTTCAGTGGGGCACTAAGTTTCCAGAGAGTGCTCCACCACCATATATTATCACCTGAGAATTGGGATTATATGTAGGATTTATATCCTAACTTGGGTGTGAATTCTTCAGTTTTAGTGTTTTTTGACCAACAAAGGGTGTCCACTTCCTCTTCACGTAATCTAATGAACTTGGAAATGAGAAAACCGATATACTAGCTCCATTATCCATCCAAAGGCCTGAGGTGACTGCACTTTTGCATCATCCAAAGTGAAAATTATGGCCGAGTGAATGGCCTAGAGAAGGGTTTCATAGAAATGAAAGTCGTTTCCCGCTCCCATCCATGGATCTTCTCCAATATTGACCTTTTTTTTGCTTCCAGTCCGCCACACCATCCACTGCCCATTAAGTGGAAAAGTGGAGACTAGTACTTTCCAAAATATAGACCTCTTAGTAGATTTCCTTAGTTGTCTCATCCAATCTTCCACTGTCATACCTGCAAAATATTTCGACTTCAAAACTCTCCTCCACAAACTTCTAACCACTAGAGATTAAGCGAAGGAGACAACATTATTTATCCCCCATCCCCCATACTCCTTTGAGGAAGCTACTATGTTCCACTTCATCAGCAAAACGCCCCCAAACTTCCAAGACCCAGACCAAAACAATTGAAGGATAACCTTACGAATTTTAACTAAAATTCCTTTTGGAATAGCCGTGATCGATGTCCAATACATGAGGATGCTCTTAATCATCGAATTTAATAGCACTAGTATTCCTCCCCTGGGTAGTAGCTTGTTTACCCACACCAACACACATGCCTCTACCTTTTTAACCAACTACAACCAATATGTACACATGTATTTGTTTGCTTTGAGATGAAAGCTAAGATACTTGAATGATCCAAGTGTATCCAAGGATGCTCAAAATTTGATCATCTCAAATTCTCTTGAAAACTACATCATTTTTTAGAGCTCGAAGATAGCTTTCCAACGATGCAAAAATTTCCTCAAACAGAGTACATATGAACAAGTTATAGACGATCAAAGTTCAGGTCAAACCAGACAACATTCAAAGTTAATAGGGTCAAAGGTGACATGTGTCACCACTGCAATGGGTGACACATGGCATGATTGTACGACCATACGATGATGATGTGGTAGCATCACAAGGCACCATGTGGCATGACCGTATGATTGATTGGGCAGATGATGTGGCAATCGTATAGATCAGGTGGAACAATTATGTATTGACATGTGGCAGAGATAGACCAATGAGACGTTGTCGTGTGGTAGCCTCCCATTGGCCATTTATGGGTAAGGTTTATCAATATTTGGGAGTCTGGAGGATTAAACCCATGACCTCCCATAACCTTATACAAACCTTCGTTGCCATTATACGATTGCATTAGTTCTTAACCATACATGGTGAAAAATGTATTTAAGCTTGGTAGAAGCTTTGGTCGGCGGTAAAAAGGGTCGAGGGATAAACCCCTCAACTCATGGTTTTATTGGTATAAAATGTAACTGTGTTCCATGCTGTGGGAGCTAACAAAATATGTCAATGAATATCTAACCCAAGGTTCAGGTTGTTCCAAACAATAAAACAATAAAACAAACAGATGTGCATTGTGGTGGCTCAAACTTGGAACTTTTTGGATATGTTCACGGAGTATTAACCATTACACCATGTAAGTCGCTTGTTATAACCATATTTAATTTCATGCTGAAAGTTTCGAATAGAGGTTACGGACCCACGACCTATTTATGGGCACGTGGACCAAGGCCGATAGGGTGGCTAATGCAAGCACATATATTGAGGAGGCAAGGATCCCGAGGAGTAGTATGGATAGTGCATTTTTTTGCATGCCATATATTGCCTAAATTTTGGTGTTGCATAGATTTGTGTGCCATGAGGTACTTTGTCCAAACATAGGCATGTTTATACTCATTTTTCTCATTTTCTCAAGAGGAGTTCAATGGTGATGTTATTTGTGTGCTAATATGTTATCTTTAGAGGTCTAAGTCCATATTTCCATTAATGAATGCCATAGTGCATCGTTTGGCGTGTAAAGAGGGTGAAATCAAGCTAGTTCAGAGTATGATAGACTTTATACTCATTTTTTTCATAATTTTTCAAGGAATTCGATGATAAACTCTATTTTTGGGTTTGAGCAGTTGAATTGGAGAGTGACTTCAAATTTGGCTTTGTAAGTCCATGTTGTAATGTAATTTGACATTTTGATATTATGAGAAGCAGACTCACTATTTGAAGGGACTTCAGAGATGTATGTCATCAATATTGTATAATTTGAGTTCTTTTATTCCATGTTGTGTTATCTCATAATTCTTCAAATTAATCATCGGTTTATGAGATTTTGGATAAGAAGCACAACAACATTTTTCTTCAAATCACCTCAATACGATCAAGAATTATTTTGAATCAAGTTAGATGCTAAAATGGGTTCTTAAAGATTAATATTGGTATCTAAGGATTTTGGGATCAAGTTGTATCAGAGCTAGTTTTGACATGGATTTGCAAGTTCTTGATGTGACGAGGTCCAAGACTTAAGTTGGTGAAGGTTTTGAAGACTCTTGTTGAGAGGAAAAAATGAGTAAATCTCTCATGAAGTTAATGCTACAGAAGAACATTTACCGACATATTCAGAATGAGAATTCTGAACTAAGGATGCAACTGCAAACTCTCGAGGAAGAGAAGCAGAAGCTGCAAGATCGACTAATATGTCATGGGGAATTCCATAGAGGTATTTTTCATGAGTTGGAAAGGAAATTACAGACCAAGGATCGGGTATTGTTACCATCAGCGTCAATCTATGAAGATTGGAAAGTAGAGAATGTAAAGCCTTTGATGCAAGAGAAACTATCTCTTTCAAAAAGCATGATCGAGAAGGATGATTCTTCGTATTATTCTCTTTCCCTTCAAGATCGAGAATGCTCAAGGATAGCTGAAGTAAGGAGAACTTCTGATGAATAGGCCCTTCATAAGAAGTATGTCTTGCCTTCCATCACAGGGAAAGGTAACATATGTAAGACATCTCCAGGAAAATATGTGCATTCTAAAGAGGGAGTGAAGGCATTTCCCACTGGTAATATTAATAAGAATATATGGTCTACATATCCATGTGCTTCTTGTGGAACTAGTAACCATAATATGGAGAAATGTTGAAGAAGATGATATGTGCAAGAAAATCCATCTAAGAAGAAGGCCAAAGGTAAATGTCATTTATAAAAACAAAGGAAAAGGGGGGATGACAAGAAGGGATCGTGGTTCCAATATGGGAACAAGACACTATGATCTTATTGTGGTAAGAGTGGACATCTGATCGAGAATTGTTGGACACTTTATCCACACTTATGTTCAAAGCAGAACCAGAAAGATGTAAAGGCACTTTCCAGAAGACAAGCAACAACCCCATATGAAGTTAATAGTCTTGTTGAAAGACTTGAGAAAGAATACTTCCTAATGGATGGTATTAGTAGAGTGAAATATGAAGACATTGAGGAATGGTTCATGGACAATGGCTCATCTTGTCACATGACCGAGATGAGATCAGTATTTCTGAATTTCTCAGAGATTGACATAGATTGTAAGGTACCAGATCTATTATATTAGCATAATAGAGAAATATGCAGAGAATAATACTGAGATAGCAACATAATACAGAAATATTGTAGAGATAACAGCGGAAAAACAAATCATATGGAACCACAAAACTAGAATTATACCTTTATTGATAGGAAATAATGTTCACGTGCCTCTTCGAGGGGGGAACCTCTAGTAGAGCAAAGCTCTATTACAATAATTTTCCAAGACAAAACTTCTCATACCCTCTACTCTTATTTATACTAAATCTATCTATCCAAAAGAACAATCTATAGGAAGATCATTCTAGAAGAGGAAGCTTCTATTAGGTCTTCTTACAATTGGCTTATTCCTCCTTATTGCTAGGCCTTATTAATATTGACCTTTATTACATGGAAATATATTATTCTACCCACTTGAGGAGTTAGGTAGGTTAGGTCCCTAACATGCCCTCCCCCTTAAAAGCAGCCTTGTCCTCAAGGATTGAGATGAGGAAATTGTTGCAGAATGGTAGTTGGCACCCAGGTGGCATCTATGGGAGTTATATCTTTCCATTGGACTAACACTTCCTGATGGTGCATTGACAAAGACAACGCTCACGCTAGTCCAAAACTGATTGTGGCTGCAACCAGATGGATCCTTTTCCATCCAACTTGGGAAGGATTGTTTGAGTTTGGCACTTAGTTCCAATCACCTTCTTTAAGTAGGAGACATGAAAAACAAGATGGAGATTAGAAGAACTAGGAAAATCTAATTAATAGGCCACCTATCCCACACGCTTGAGAACTGCATAAGGACCATAAAATTTGAGCGTCAGTTTCTGACAATGTTCGGCCTTGAGTGAAGTTTGTTTATAAGGTTGCAGTCGAATAAATACCTATTCTCCTTCAACAAATTAACGTTCTGAGTGACCTTGATCGACTTGTTTCTTCATGCAATTCTGAGCCATGACCAAATTCTCTTTGAGGGTACAGAGAATAGCTTCTCGAACTGTAAGTGTTTGGTCAACCGCCTGAACCTTCGAGACACCTGGCATGTAGGAGAGAACAGAAGGTGGATTTTGTCCATATATTGCTTCAAAAGGAGTCATACGAGTAGCTATATGGTAAGAATTTTTGTACCACCATTCAGCTAATGATAACCATTGAGCCCATTGATTTTTCCTTTCAGAGGAAAAACACCTCAAATAAGTCTCCAAACACTTGTTGAGAACTTCAATTTGACCATTGGTATGGGGATGATAGGTAGTGCTGAGATGCAATTGGGTGCCTTGTAGCCTGAACATTTATTTCCAAAAATTGTTAGTGAAAGTGGGGTCTCAATCAGAAACAATAGAATGAGGCATGCCATGAATCTTGAAGATATGATCCATGAAAAGTTGAGCCACAGTGGATGCAGTAAATGGATGTTGAAGAGCACATAAATGAGCATACTTGGAAAGATGATCAACTACCACCATGATGACTGACTTATTGCATGATTTAGGTAATCCCACAATGAAATGCATAGAGATGTCCCTCCAAATAGCGGTTGGAATCGAAAGCGGTTGGAGTGTGTCAGGGGATTTGATTGTTTCTCCCTTGTTACGTTGATAAACATCACATTCTTCCACAAAAGTGTGAACGTCCTTTTTCATACCATACCAGAAAAAATAACGTTTGACCCTATCATAGGTTTTGGTAAACCCTGAGGGTCAAGTTGTGGGAGTAGCATGAATCTCATAAAGCACCGTGGATTTAAGTTGTGACTGTTTACTTAAATACAAATGACCTTTGTAGTGAATCTCATCATTGTGCCAAGAGTACCCTGGGGAAACTTGAGAATTGACTTGCAATTGTTGGATTAGATGCGAAATTTTAGGATCTTGTAGCCATTCCTAGTGAACAACTTGGAGCCAATCTGGTACAATGAAGGATAGGGACAACAAGGACCCTTAATCTTCATATTTTCGAGAAAGAGCGTCAACAACCACATTTTATTTACCTTTCTTGTAAATGATCTCATAATCATATCTAAAGAGATTAGTTACCCATTTTTGTTGCTATGGAGAGGAAGGTCGTTGCTCCAGAAAAAACTTGAGGCTTTGATGATCTGTCTTAATTTGGAAGCGTTGCCCCAAGAGATAAGGGTGCCAGAGATCCATTGCATGTAGAATAGACAACATTTCCTTTTCATAGATTGATTGGCCCAAATGGCATTCTGAAAATTTTTTGATGGTAAAGGCCAAAGGTCTTCCCTCTTGCATAATGACTGCTCCAATTCCTCTCCCAGAGGCATCACATTCCAGGACAAAGGTCTTTGTGAAATCAGAAAGGGCCAATACCAGAGCAGTGCACATAGCCACCTTCAATGCTTGAAAGGCCAGATCATCTGCGGGAGTCCAAGTGAAAGAATTATTTTTAAGTAGAGCAGTGAGAGGTGTCGCAATCTTTCCATAATTCTGAACAAACTTGTGATAATAGCCTGTTAAACCCAGAAAACCACACAAGCTTTTGATAGTCTTGGGTTGAGGCCAGTCATCCATTGCTTCAATATTCTCGGGATCTACCCAGACACCAACCTTGCCAACAATATGACCCAAGTACTCGACTTCTGAGGCGCCAAAGGCACATTTAGAGTGTTTGAGGAAAATTTGATGCTGAGAGAGTAGATGAAGAACTTGATCCACACGAGAAATATGGGATTGCTAATTTTTACTATAGATGAGAATCTCATCAAAGAAAACTAAGATAAAATGACGGAGAAAAGGATGGAAGACATGATTCATGAGGATTTGGAAGGTGGAGGGGGCATTACACAGGCCAAAGGGCATGACCAAGAACTCATAGTGACCCTCGTGAGTTCAAAAGGTAGTCTTGGGGATGTCAGCGTCTTGCATACGTATCTCGTGGTAGCCAGAACGCAGATCAAGTTTAGTGAAATATTGAGCACCACTCAACTCATCCAAGATATCATCAATGACAGGAATGGGAAACTTGTCCTTGATGGTGAGTTTATTGATGGCACGAAAGTCAGGACACATGCACTAAGTACCTTATTTCTTAAGTACCATGACCACAAAAGAAGAATAAGGGTTGGTACTAGGGAGGATAACACCTGCTTGTAGCAATTCCTACACTATTTTCTCAATTTTATTCTTTTAGGCAAAGGAATGACGATAAGGGAGAACATTGGGAGGAAGACTGCGAGGAATAAGGGGTGTGGAATGATCATGAACACCACGAGAAGGAAGAATTCCCTAAGGAGTGGAAAAAATATATTGGTGTTTGGAGAGAATAGCTTGGAGGTCAGGATGCACAAAGGGTGTCTCAACCGTGTGAATAGAATG
Organism: Picea mariana; assembly: GCA_032191745.1. Lineage (NCBI taxonomy): Eukaryota > Viridiplantae > Streptophyta > Pinopsida > Pinales > Pinaceae > Picea > Picea mariana. Next base: position 31,134 of record JASDQU011245025.1, read on the forward strand.
GAGTTGAGCAATAATACCAAAGTGGCCTTTCTTGAGGAGATTTTCCATGCGATGGGAACTGATGATCTCAGGAGAACCAACTGTGAGACCTTGGAAGTGATACCTTTGTCCCTCATGTTGGAATTACATGGTTAATTCCTTAAAATCCATAAGAATGGGACCCAAAGTGTGTAACCATTCAACACCTAACACAATGTTACAACCTCCCATTTCAATGGAAAACATATGAGATTTCGATTGATAATGTCTGATTTGAAGACATACATTTTCACCATGCCCACCACATTTCATGGACCCACCGTTAGCTATCATGATTTGAAAATTATTGACAACAAGAATATAACAATTGGTTTCCTGGGCAATGCGACGATGAATAAAATTGTGGGTGCTACCACTGTCAACAAGGATGATGACCTTCCTATTCTTAATATAGCTAATGAGATTGAGGGTTTGAGGAGCAGAGAATCTAGTGAGGGCATGCAAGAAAATGAGTGTTTCAACTTCAGATGGGTCAGCAGGCTCTTGGGTGGCATCGGGAAGGGAGGGCTCTTCAACAAGTGGAATTGTCACATCTTCATCGGGAACATCTTCGGAAATGGCCATAAAAAGTTTTTGTTCCTTACACTTGTGCCCCAGAATATATTTTTCATCACAATTATAGCAAAGACCCTTCAATTGGCGTTCAACCATTTCAGCCCTAGTTAATTTCTGGACCTTGAGGGGAGTGACAGGGGGGATAGGATTTGTGGGTCGAGGGCGAGGAACAACATAGGGTTTTTTGTTCTGGGAAAAAACAACTTGTTGGGCCTCTTTAGCACGTTTAATAGCTTCCAACCAAATCTGAGGGTGGGCCATGAGAACCTGGGATCATATTTCATCCTTTAGGCCACTGATAAAGCATTCACGGAAGAAAGCATCTGACATACCCTCGGTTTGAAAGGACAAATGCTCAAAATCAGTTATAAAGTCTTCCACTGTGCCTAATTGTTTCAACTTGGTCAAACGACCGAGATAGTGGGTATCAGTGTCAAAGCAGTCATAGAGCTATGCAACAAACTCGGTCCAGGCAATATACCCCTGACGTGAATTTTTACTCCATTGCCACCATTGCCATCGCTCAAGATCTATATAGAGGACACCATAGAGAATTTTTTCCAACTCATCAGTAATACCATGCAGAGAAAAATAATGCTCCATTTGAGTGACCCAACCCGTAGGATCGGAGCCATCAAATTTATTGACCTCGACACAGGGAAGACGAGGGTCACGCTGAAAGGAGTTGGATTGAAAATGCAGAGAATGAGAGGAATCAACAGCATTGGGTTGGTCCAAGGAGGAAGGACCCGAAGTGCGGTTCAACAACTGGTTGACAGCAGACTGGAGGGTGTTAAATTGGTTCATGAAGTTGGCTTCCATGGTGTCAGATGTGTGCTTGACTTAGGACTCGAATTAGGCAAGGCAAGAATTGGTAGAGGCAATCTCAGATGTCACGTGATTGATGGAAGCTTGCAGGTATTGGTTACGATTGGTGGGAATTTGGAGAGGGGAAGTGTGGGTAAGGAAAAATGGGTGGGTGGGACCACAAAAAAGGACTTGTAAGTGATAGGTACCACGACGATCAGGGAGAGAAGGGAAATATAATGGAATAGGTGGAAAAATAGGGAAGCTGAGAAGGGTTCAGATCCACTGAAAAAAAAATATTAAAAATGAAAGGTATGATTGCGATCAGGGTGAAAAGGGGAATCCAATAGGACAGGTCCCAAATAAGTGTGTCGACGGGAACACTATACTCTTTTTTTTTACTCCTGTGGAGTTATAATCTGGATTGAATAATATTGCAGTGACGAAATGCCCAAATGCTTAACAGGGAGAAATGTCTTGTAATTTCACAACTAGAATGCAGAAGGCGCATTTGTGAAGCAATAGATCTTGTTTGTTCTGTTTTCGTTTCCATCGCAAGGGTTAGGGTATGGAAGGTTTCTACAGAAAACAGTTTACCTTGTGTTATAGCTCTCTGATATACATGCGAGGTCCAACAGTAGTACTCGACCCAATATCTCAGGGCACCAACTAAGGAGGCTAGACCATTCCCTTAGTCGTACTCCCTAACTACCCAAGTACTAGAGAGTATCTTCCTTATTGTTGTTCTCAGTGGCACTATAGCAGTCAGGTGGCCGATCGGTTTATCTACAGAGGGATTCAAGAGATCTAGGTCAATATGTATACATGTGTTATTTGATGCGCTACCACTTGAAGGGGTACCAACATGGGTTACAAGGGTGGCCAACATATGTGCGCTTGAGTACCTCTTGTATTTCCTATGTGTCTTACTCCCCGACTACCGGTTTATGTGCATAATGACATATCTCTATAGCTTTAAGACATCGGAATACATCTCTACCCTGAAAAAAACTAACCCACAATTTTTTACCGAGGAAAGTGCTCTGATACCACTTGTAAGGTACCAGATCTATTATATTAGTAGAATAGAGAAATAATGCAGAGAATAATACCGAGATAGCAACAAAATACATAAATATTGTAGAGATCACAACAGAACAACAAATTGTCTGGAACCACAACACCAAATTATACCTTTATTGATAGGAAACAATGTTCACTTGCCTCTTTGAGGGGGAAACTTCCAGCAGAGCAGAGCTCTATTGCAATAATTTTCCAAGACAAAACTTCACATACCCTCTACTCTTATTTATACTAAATCTATCTATCCAAAAGAACAATCTAAAGGAAGATCCTTCTAGAAGCGGAAACTTTTATTAGGTCTTCTTACAATTGACGTATTCCTACTTATTGTTAGGCCTTATTAATATTGACCTTTATTACATGGAAATATATTATTCTACCCACTTGAGGGGTTAGGTAGGTTATGTCCGTAACATAGATTGCTATGTAGGATCTAGAACTAACACCAGACAAGCAATAAGAGGGTTTGGATATGTAATATTCTAGCTTGAGTCGGGAGGATTTCTAGGAATAGAGAATATATTATATGTTCCATATTTGAAAGTAAACCTACTCTCAGTTGTGGCTTTTGCAGATGGAGGATATGTGGTTTCATTCCAAAATGGCCAGGTACTTGTGTATTCAAGCGAAGCTACTCAAGACACAACAACAGTGCTTGGTGTTCGCAAGGATAGGTTATATAGGTTATTGGGAAGACCTTTAATCTAGTATAATGGTTTCTTAGATTCAACATCATATTCTACGTCAAATTCAATGTCAGATTCAACATCAGTGTTAGAGGCATTGCCAAAGATAAGGAGTTGTGAGACTCCTTCCAATACTAAGGGGAGGAAGAGTCCATGAATAGAACCATCCATCAGAAAAGAATTCATTGTAAATATGTATATTTGTAAATTTCAAGCTAATATGCATATGTAGATACCTACTAAGTCTATTTCTATTGTTGTATAGAAGGCTTGTAAGCCACTCATTGTTGATGTTAAGAGTGAGAGTAATTTTGCACCTTATATGTTGTTAAGAGTGAGAGGAATTTTGTAAAGGATTTCTATAGAGCCACCTTATATATATTGTTTTAAGTGAGAGGAATCTTGTAAAGAATTTCTATATAGCCGTTTTGTTGTAGGAGTGAGAAGGATCTTATAAAGATTTCTAAGCCTTTCTACAACAATGTAGACAATTTTAATTGTCTTGTTATCAACTAAGGACTATACATGGATTGAATTTCCTAAGTTAACATTCTTATTCTGAAGAACCGAAGGTGAAGGAACAAAAGGATGCATGCAGTTGGAGCATGTAGATAGGAAGCAGGAAGAGCATCAAAGTAATGTAAATCGTCTTAGA
>JASDQU011245027.1:0-19318 GCA_032191745.1 Picea mariana
CATCCATTTGAAACGTAAGTGGGAGATTGCCACGCGCAGCCAAACCTGGATTTTCATACAAATCTTAAAAAAAAAAGGATTTTCATACAAATATTATTGCCACGCGCAGCCAAAAAAACGATTTTCATACAAATATAATTGCCACGCGCAGCCAAACCTGGATTTTCATACAAATATTTAAAAAAAAAGGATTTTCATACAAATATTATTGCCACGCGCAGCCAAAAAAACGAATTTCATACAAATATAATTGCCACGCACAGCCAAACCTGGCGGACATGAAGAGATAATTGATGCTGGGTAAATGTTAAAATTGAAGTAATTTTGTTTGCATTTACTAAATCATGAATTGTGGCAATTGATAAGTTGATCTAGTATATTTTTAATTAAGTTTTGTAAAAGTGAAAAAGTAAACATGATAAACGCATGATTTTATAAATGCAAGGGAGTTAGTTCTTGCAATATTATTCATTGATTTAGATGTAAGACGAAGAATATGCCAGCATCTTGATTTCCTGACCATTAGATTAAATTTAGTAATTAAAAGCATGATTAATCGTGCAAGGCTGATAGAAGGGACGCCTATCGGCGTAATTAGTACAATAACTTAATTTATATTTATATAAACGTATTATTATAAATATTTACAAGAATAATATCGATATATAGTGTTATCTAGTAATGCAATATTATAATACAACAGTAATTTTAGGTTTAATTGATAAAGCAGTCCATCACATTAGTAATCTAAAAAATATAGTTGTTGTTCTATCTCCTTGCACTAGGGTTTGCTTATTTGGTTTAACTCTCGTCTGTCTGAAAATGAAAGTGTTGCTTCCTTCCGGAGCTGCTTTGGCGGATATTATCCCCTCCGCTCCTGCTTGGGTTTCACGAAATCAATAATCGTTCAAGACTGCCGGCTCTTTTATCATCACACAAGACCACAGGAGATTGTCTTCTTCCGATATAAGTTGTGGAAGAACGAATTCGAAGAAATGGATGATCCAAGAATAGAAAGCGTAGAGAACACAACCTTTTAACTATAACCAGTTCTATAGCCCTGTGAGTATATTCTCGTACAGTGAAGGCCTTGGAAGCAATAATTAATGTTGCTCATGTTAGTTGCAGTTGATAAAATGAGAAGCAAAAAAGATAATACAGAGAAGACGAAATTGGGAAAACAGAAAGTGAGCAGAGCATAATAGTATTCAGTATTGAAAAGGTATTTAGAAAAAGACAAAAAGATGAGCTAAATAGGCTCAAGCAAATCAAGAACATCAAAAAACAATTGTACAATGGCCAGGACAGCTGGGAGTATACAGTCACACTGTTGAGGTTACATATATATTTAACACTCCATCTTAAACTCAACAGTGAAAAACATCAGCACTGATAATTCTCAAGTGTAATATCAGATGAAATGGAAGAATCAATGCATGAGAGTAAATCTTTGTTACCTTTCATGTGATTGTTGCAGCCATTGTGCAACAACCAAAGATATTTATGTCTTGTAACATGAGAGAAACATATCATAAGAGGTTTCTCCTTCATGATTTGAGACATGTGCTTTGCCTGAGAGTTGATCTGCTTGCTTCTTTCGGCATTTAGATCCATAGTGCCCATATTTTTTGCAGTAATAGCATTGTATGTTTGATTTGTCATTTGATCTTCTCCCTCTGCCTCTTTGAGGCTGGAAATTCTGATTCTGGTTCTGTTGTCTGTGACCTTGAAAATTTTGATTCTGGTTCTTTTGTCTGTGACCTTCACTTGAGTGATAGTAACTTGGACTTAGGGATGATTTTAGGGGATAAATTTTGCTCATGGGCTAATTTTCCATGGTTTTTCCAAAAATGAGATGGTATTTTATAAAAACTATATAAAATACTTAGAAATTTGAATATTTTTACGGAAATATCGCCAAACATTTATAGTTGACATATGAAGGATTAGTAAGATTCGCCAAGGTTTCTACATTTTAAAATAATTTTCCATCCTTAAAATCATCCCTGCTTGGACTTCTCCCTCTTCCTTGATGACCTCTTTCTCTACCTCTGCCTCTGCCTCTCTCTCTTCTGAAGGAGAATTGAGTCTTGAAGGCATTGGCTATTGACTCATCTTCAATATGTAGTCTGGTCTTATGTGTCAACAGGGAACCCATTAATTCATCTGTTGAAAAATTTGACACATCCTTGGATTCAAGGATGGTTGTAACAACCATTTCGAATTTCTTTGGTAAACTTCAGAGGACTTTCTCAACAATTAGTTGATCAGGGATGGATTCACTAGTCAATCTGATTTGGTTTACAATTCCCATGACTCTGGTCATAAACTGATCAACATTTTAAGACTCTGTCATTTTTAAAGTCTCGAAATGCATCCTCAAGGTCTGCAGTTTGACTATTTTGACCCTGACATTTCCTTGGTAGGCTAATTTAAGGATGCTCGAGGCCTGTTTTGAAGTAACAACGCCTATGACTTTTGAGAAAATTGAGTCATCCACTGAATTTTAAATCCAATTTTTTTCCTTATTTTCTCTGTTCCTTTGTGTTGCCTGAGCAGTTCTCTGTTGGTTGGTCATGGTAGCAAGGTCTGTTGGATCAAGTTCTACATATCCAAGATCCATTGGATCCTGGCACTCTTGTTCTTGCAAGAAGGATCTCATTCGAAGAGACCAAAGCTCATAATTCTTTCCAAGAATAATCAGTCCTTGAGTTGGTCGTAAATTGCTACACATGGCCATATTTTTTAAAAAATTTAACAAACAAAAAAAACCTGTTAGAAAATTTCATGTTTACCTATTTCCTACGAGTAAAACGAGGTCTTCAAAGTTCTTTCAGTGACTTTGGATCGAAAAACGTAAGGTAAACCACTTCTTTAATTTCGATCTGGCTGGATCTGACGATCTGAGTGCAAGATCTGTTGATTTAGAGCTCTGAGCTTTGTTGTTTTGCAACTGTAGCAATTGTAGCCCCTCTAAAGGTGGAATCGATTTTTCTGAGTTTACTCAAGAGCCAAAAATAAAAAATTGAAGTTTAGCTTCTCATGTGACTAGGGGTTGAAAAACAGGCGCTTTGGGTTTTCAGGCTTCAGGCGTTTTGACGTCGAAAGTCTCAATTACTCTGAATAGTCGAAGAATGGTCTTATTTCAAAGATCGACGGTCCTTGTTGATTTGAGATCAATGGTCCTCAATTACTTTGGGACTTCAGGTGATAGTCCTTTCTTACCTGTAGCTGCTGCTGCAAAGATCAACGTTCCTCATTGATTTGAGATCAACGGTCCTCAATTACTTCTGGACTTCGGGTGATAGTCCTTTATTACCTATTGCTCCAAAGATCAAAGATCCTTAGGCCTTAGTGAACGAATGACCAAGATCTCCTTCGAAACTCCAGCGATTGGGAGTTTCCGTTTGCTATGCGCAATCCTTCGGAGTGTCGAATCTCCAAAGTGCGAGATCTGCCTCCACGTGGCCTGTTGATTTGAACGATGGAGATTTGCTTCGAAACTTCAGACTTTGAGTGTTCTGAGGTGCACAACACTTCAAACCTCCGAAGTGTTAATCTTCTGAAGTGACAGATCTGCCGACACATGTCCACAGCGTTCAATGGCTCGGATTTACTTCGGCACTTTGGGTAGATCTCCCTTCTCAAGACCTTCCGAAATGCTAAGTCTCCGAAGTGAGGGATCTAGTGCCGCATGTCTTTGTTGATGGACGATCCAAATGAACTCCGGGATTTGGGACTTCTGGAGTTTTGGCTTCTCGTATCCTTCTTTCTTCCGAAGTGATTATTGTCGAAGTGTAATATCTTCAGCCACATGTCCACTTCGATCAACGGTCTGGATCTACTTCGGCTCTTCGGAGCTTCGGGCCTTCAGGAGACTTGTTTCATTTGCAACCTTTGCACAAAATCACCGAATACACGAAGTTTCAAAAAAACTTTGATGGTTAAACCCTGCACACCTTTTCTTAATCTGATGGTTGTTGTTGCTCTCGCCTTGATCTGACGTTTGAAACTCATTCTCATTTTCTGCGCGCTCCTCTTCCTTTCTAAACTTGATTAATTTCTCATATCTGTTCACAGGGCTGATCTTATGGCTGTTGAGCTTGTCTTTTGTTGTATCTGTAGAGACTTTCTCCTGAAGAAGGAATTTCGCGAATCTTTCACGAATTATTTAAAACCTCACGAATCTTTAATTGTTTCTGCCTTCTACAGATTTGCTATGCGAATCTTTCATGAATCCTTAAATGCTCACGACTCTTTAATTGTTTCGTCCTTCTGTAGCTTTTGTTTCCTTGTGCTTTGTTGTCTCCAACGATCTTTTGAGCGTATTACGGACTGCGTACTGTTCTCCAATCTCTATGAAGAATCTTGTGTCCCATGCTCTCGTTCACAGTGTAAGCTCTTCGCTTCTTAGGATCGGGCTTCTCTCCAGAATATGTGAAGAGGATTATGTCTGAAGCTCTAATACCATGATAAAATGAGAATAAAAAAAGATAATACAGAGAAGACAAAATTGGGAAAACAGAAAGTGAGCAGAGCGTAATAGACTAATAGTATTCAGTATTGAAAAGGTATTTAAAAAAAGACAAACGATTGAGCTAAATAGGCTCAAGCAAATCAAGAACATAAAGAACAAAAAGGTCAAAACTTTCTTTTGATTTTTTTACCTAGCATGAAGTATCAATGACCAAGAACAGAAAGGTTAAAACAGTTAAAACCTCATTTTGATTTGTATCCATGATCCAAACCTTCTTTTGATTTTTTTACCCAACATGAAGTATCAATGACCAAGAACATAAAGGTTAAAACCTCATTTTGATTTGTATCCATGACCCAAAAAGATTAAAACCAAGTATTTATAAAAAAAAATTATTTATTTATTTATCTCAAAAAGCCAAAACCCCATTATATTGCAAATCAAACTTCAAAATGTGAATTTGCAAACTTCTCTAAGCCAAATACTAACTAGTGTTTATATAGTTTTAAGTTAAAAAAAATTAATTCAACAAATTTAAAGAAGAAATGTTCACTAAATATTAAGAACTATTAACAAATCATAATAATAAAAATAGTTGGAGAAATAATCCCAACTAGTGCATGGTAACAAGAAACCAAAACAATTCCTCAAACCAAAAGTCTTCCTAAATACATGTGGTAAGACTAACGAGATATTCTTATGCTAAGACTAAGGACTTATTCCTATCATTCCTCCTAGAAATAGAAGCTGACCTACGAGGGAAAATGGTGTTTCATTTGATGCCCACAAATCCAATGATCTTGATCTGAAATCTAACCATGTTGGGCAACAAGGTAGGAAGTGTTGGATCTTTGATAAGTGTGGTGAGTCTTCGTCATGAAAATTTGATTGTAATAAGTGGAATTTGAACAAAAAAAAACGTTAGGAAAGTGAAGGGAAACTTCACATGATATTTGATGTGGAATAGTGTCATGAACTAGTGAAAGGAGGCTACCAAATATGAACTTCCAAGAAAGGGATGAAATATGTAATAAGTGAGAATATTTGAGGTTTGTAGATTGTCCTATGAGGTGGTGTCTCTAGACATTTAAGGCCAATGTGTGAGAAAAGAAAATGTTGAATGAGGAGATGTACACGAGTCCTTTGTTGAATAAAGTGAATGCTGCAAATATAGAAAATGATGTGGATATGGATGCTATATAAAATTTAGAGAATCCTTTTGAAGAGTAGCTTGTTGTGGTAGTTCCAATGTACTATGAATTTAAGATATTTGAGGTTATCTTTATATCGTAGTTAAGTGTTGTTAAATACATGATATCGGATCTTCCGAACATATTGATACCACAACAATTCATATTGGTCATATCAGAAGTGAATTTATCAACAAATTTAGGACCAAAAGAAAATAACACAGTGCATGTGTGTATGATATGTGTATATGAATCATTATCTCTCCATCCAAGTGCATAAGGATGAGTATGAGAGTCCATTGGCAAGTGCAACTTATTGACAATGGATTTGACAATCAAATTTTGTTGTGAGCCATTGTCGATGATACGATGAGAGAAATCATGGGAGAGATGAACATGTGTGATAAATAGACTATATTGGGCACTCTCGAGAGTGCAGTGTTGCATAAAAGAGATAATTTCTTCACTAGAAACCTCAATGGGAGAATCAATGTATTCATTAATGGAAGACTACAATTAATTTTTTCTTCTTCGATTGAAAACATTTGGACATATCACATCCTTGTTTCTTACAATATTGGAAAAACTTAGTAGAAGAAAAAGAAGAAAAGCATGAGGACCCTGTAGAAATAAGAGGTGTAGGCTTTGTAGTTGTAGATATAGAAGCATGTTGTTGAAATCTTTGTTGATCTAAGAATTTCTCTTAGGTTAATTGTGTTTGATTGTATGCGACATCAATGGAGGTGATCTCCATATACTTCAATTCGTGATACAAATGTTCATGAAAACCACTTTTAAATTTAAGAACAAACTTTTTAAATGGATCAAAATGCCAAGAAGGATTCATAACCAATTGAATAGTTTGATGTATTGTTGCAATGGCATGTTGAAACCTTGATGTAGGAAAATCCACTTAATGTTCATATCATGCTTTTATTTGGATGGATAGCATGCAACACTAAGGGCCTCCATAAGCCCCATCCAAATGGTAACTAGATTTTGATTCACTGCAAAATCTGCAACCAAAAGTTTGGCAAATCTTGTGAACATCAATTTGGCCAATGAAACCTTATCATCATCTGGAAACAATTTATCATCAAACCAAGATTCTATGTCGTTATCAAGAAACAGTTCATCGTCAAACAAAGATTCTATGTCGAGAATCCAATTGTTAAACACTTTTGGATCACGAGATCTATCATATAAAGGAACCTAATTAATATCATTAATTGTTGCAGCTAACGAGGCAATGACATTGTCCAGTTCTACCATACTCTTTGATGAGAAGGAAGTTAATCCTTAAAACTTGATTTTTCGGAATATATATATATATATATATATAATGAGGTGATTTCCTATTAGAAATATCATTAGTTGTTGTAACTAATGAGGCAATGACATTGTCCAGTTCTAGTATACTCTGTGATGAGAAGGAAATAAATCTTTAAAACTTGATTTTTCGATATATATATATATATATATATATATATATAAACTTATATATATATATATATATATATATATATATATTAGTATTTTATGAAAAGAAGGAATGGAATTCAAATCCTTTCGTTATAAAAAAAATCTCCATCAAAAGAGCTTATTGACATATTAATAAAATTAACTACACATAAACCCACCTGTTGGATATTAATCGAGCCACAGACACCCTTACGAAAACCTTTGTCAACAGGGCAGTCCTGTGGAGATGGTTCCAAAACATGTGTGTAAAGAGAATGACCCTCATAGAGTTTTTATCCACCTGAGATGTTGGATGGCTCATGAGAAAGAGAACTTTGGAGGAATATCGATTTGTAGCCATTCCAACCAGTATGAATAGCAATGGCACCGCTACCAATAAGGACATATAGGAAAATAGTGGAAGGAAAGATCACAAGCCAGTAAAATGTGTTTTAGATATTGATTTAAATTTTGGTGAGAAATTGTTAAATTTGCATGTGATTATTTCTGTATAATTTTAGTGTATCAATTATTTTTCAGCATGTTGAATCTATTTTTACATTTAAAAATAGATTTTGAACAATGTAGAAATGAATTTTGAATAACAAAAAATACTGATTCCTTCATGTAAATTTATATCACCTAATTACAATTAAAAAAAAAAATTAATAAAACAACTAAACAAAATCATTTTCTATTATGTGTTACCACATATAATTCTGTTATTACAGATTTGTATGTGTTACCACATATAATTCTGTTACCACAGATTTATAGACTGTTGTACTCTATTATATTTATTTGCAATGTTGTTTGTTAGTTTTTATCTTTTGTTTGTTATGCAAAGTTTGTCTCAAGAGACGTTAATATATAAATGAAATAAAATGTTGAACACACAAAAACCACATTTACTGATAAAATCAGTTAATATATAAATAAAATAAAATGTTGAACGCACAACAACCACATTTACTATGAATAAAATCAATCTCTTTTTGCAGTGTTGTTTGTTAGTTTCAGTCTATTGTTTGTCATGCAAATTTCGTCTCAGCTCACATTAATATATAAATGAAATAAAGCGTTGAACACCTAACAATCACATTTACTATGAATCAAATCAATCTCTATTTACAGAGTGTTTGTTAGTTTCCGTCTTTTGGTTGGAAAAGGAAAAAGATAAAATGCACCTTATACAAAGATATTAACGAATGATTTTATTTAACGTTTAGGGGATAAAAAGACAATCCTTAATCATCAAACAAACTTTCCATAAAGGACTTATGGCTTAAATATAGGTATAACCTGTTACATAACCTGTTATAACTATATTTTACATCAAACCTGTTAACCTGATACATAAATATAGGTATAACCTGTTACACTTCCAACACGCATGACATTTAAAATTTTATAAAATTCTGAACATAAAAATGTTACATCAAACTTCAAACACTAGACATTTAAAAATTGTCATTAGAAAAGAAACTTACCCTAGAAGCTTTAGGTCTTTAATGCGAATATAACTTTAATACTTTATTAAAAAAATACACAATTCCAAACATAGAACGGGTTACATCAAAATTCTATTACCGGTTGAAAGCAGTTAGATGCCAATAGAGTTTTTGAACAAGTTCCGCTCAGACAAATTATTACAAAATATATTTTATATTTATATAAAGTTTAAAAAAAAGTTAAAATAATTTAAAAGGATAAAATATTAAAATAATTTAAAAGGATAGAGCTTAGAATATAATAAAACAGTAATTTTTTTAGAAAACAATAATCTCAAAATTCCAAATTTATCATAAAAAAATATTTATTAATTAAATTAATCTTTTAAATATTTCATAACAGATAATAATAGTGTAATATATAAATTTTTACTTAATGCTAATGTTAGGTATGGGAAGCAAAACATAGCACAAAACTAGAACATAAACTAGCAAGATCAAATACTCATTGACACATTGATTTATGTGGAAACCCAATGAGAAAAAAAACAAGTGGCAATCATAGTGTGTATTCTTATTATTCAAGGGAGAATTACAATAGCCAATCTACACTCTGCTCTTTACACAGCTTTCTCTCACACTCTTCATACATTGCACTCACATCTCTATGGGTATGATTAGTTGTCATGTTTCCAACACTTAATTCAATTATAATAGAATTCAAATCCAGAGAAGGGTTTATAAAGTATGTATACTTCTGTAAAGGGAATTCGTTGCTCACAAGAGATCCCTTGTCCCACAAACAAAGATCTCATACACCAATTTGATATCCGGCTTAACCTAAATTTAATGACTTATCCTAAACTTAAAATTATATTATTATTAACCTGACCTTAAAATTATATTATTATTATTATTATTATTAAACTACGATAAGATATTAGATTTTTTAGATTTTTTCAAGATTGAATTATGTATCAATTTCCAAAGCGGTTTCATTATTTTACAAATATAGCATACCATAAAATCTCAAAAGATAATCATTTCTACATCATTAAATATATATAGAGTATATATAATTCTATCCAATTAATAAAAAGTCTGGAGTGCTCCACAGCTAAAACTATCCATTCTCAAAAATACAAGTTGCAGAGTTAAAATGATGAAAATTACATCTTACACCTCTCCACCTCACTTCAAGGTTCTCGACATGATGTTTGAAGGTGAATATTTTTCGCCATATGATCCATTATGGTTACGGACACACTACCAATGACATCACCCTCCCTGTGACATCTAACAACCTGTTTTACTTGCCGTTACGGGAAGAAACTCTTATTTTGACACACTATTTTCTAAACGTCTAAGAACCAACCAACAGGTTTCCTTGCTTCTTCTCAGCGTCTATGGAATCCAAGTTTTCGCATACCACACAGAGCCATCTAAACATGTTTATATGATTCTGCTATAAACTTGCTATTCTATTGTACTTATTTGCACTGTTATTTGTCAATTTTAGTCTTTTCTATGTTATTAGAAAGTTTATGTCTCATATGACATCAATGCTTTAAGAACTTACCAGTCATTTAAAATGAACAGAACGAGAGATATAATCAATAAATTTTAAGACTTGTTGTTATGTAAATAACTACAATAACATATTTTATATCTATATAAATCTAATATTGATGCAGGAAATGGATGCAGGAATATAAAGCATAGAGAACACAAGGTTTTAACTATATCCAGTTCTATAACCCTGTGAATATTTTCTCCTACAATGAAGACTTCAAAGCAAAAATCAATGTTCCTCATGTTATTTGCTGTGACGTTCTTTGAAAAACTGTTAATGTTATCAATTTTCAGTGACAGCTTTTTAAAAACCGTTGTAAATATTTATGTTAACAATAATGGCTTTCAACGCTCAACATTGTATTCCTTTTACACACTAAAATTAGTGTAGTGGTATCTTAGGACTAAACCATCTGAGGTCATAATAGGGTCCCAAACCCAAAATGCATTATCCTTCTATACTACATGCCATGACTACTATGAAGTATCCAGGACTGTACTACCCAGAAGTATCCATGACCAAGAACATAAAGGGCAACACCTCAACACCTCCTTTTGATTTTTTTTAACCCAAATTATCCATGACCAAGAACAAAAAGGTTAAAAACCTTCTTTCAAACTTTTATTTTTTAATTAATTAATTTATTTAAGTTTTTGTCCAAAAACCAAAACCTCATTCAAGCTTCTTACCTTTAGCTTTGCAAGAAGTTGACCCTAATTTAACCATTCAAGAGCATAGTTCAACACCAAATTGTGAATTAGTAAGTCTCTAAGTTGAATTTTATTAAGTTGGGAATTAGCAAATCTCTAAGTTAAATTTTATTAAGCTATAGTTTAACATAAAGAAATTTAACTCAATAAATTTTAGAAAGAAATGGTCACTAAATCTTTAGAACTTTTAACAAATCATAATAATATAGATAGTTGGAGAATTAATCCAAACTATTCCATGAGAATACAAAACCAAAACATAATAATAATCTCCTACCCAAAGAATAGTGAGAAATACATATGTAAGACTAACAAGATATTGGTATGCTAAGATTAAGGATTAGAATCCATGTCATTCCTCATGACAACAAAAGATTTGGCCTACATAGCTTTTAGGAGAGAGGGAAAATGATGTTGCATTTGATGCCAAGAAATCCAAAGAGTAAGAAATCCAAAGAGTTTGACAAGGTAGGAAGTGTTGGATCCATAATGAATTTGGTGAGTCTTCATCATGGAAATGTGATAGATGTAATAAGAGGAGGTTCAACAACTAGAACAATATATGTCAAATGATTGGTCAAGATCTCAGTGTCCATTGTTGATTCTTGATATGTGTTGAAAATATAGTGGATACTCAACTGAATGGAATGAAAAATATTAGGAACCTAAAGGGAAGCTTCACATGATGATTGATGTTGAAGAGGGCGATGAACTAGTGAAAGGAGGCTATCAAATCTTAAATCCAAGCAATAAAAGAAATATATAATAGGTGAGAAACTTTGAAGTTTTTAGAATTTCCTGTGGAGGTGGTGTCTCGAGGCATCTAAGGATGATTCGTGAGAAATGAAAATGCTAAAGGAGGAGGTGTATAAGAGCCATTTGTTGAATAAATTTGATGTTGCAAATCTAGATAATGATGTGGATATGGTTGCAAGATAAAAGTTAGAGAATGCTTTTGAGGAGCAATGTGTCGTGGTAGTTCAAATGCACTATGAAGAAGATATTTGGTGCTATCTTTATGCAACCAGTAAATATTGTTGAGTGCATCATATTGGACTTTCCAAGCATATAGATAAAGTCGGTCAAGAAACAAATCACAACAATCCATAGTGGTCACATCACAAGTGACTTTAACCACAAATTTAGGACCAAAAGAAAATAACACAGTGCATGTGTGTGCGATCTAAGAATATGAACCATTTTCCTTCAATCCAAGTGCATAAGGATGAGGATGAGGGTCCACTAGCAAGTGTGTCTTATCAATAATGGATTTGGCAATCAAATTTCCTCGTGAGCCATTGTTGATGATACAAGCAGTGGAGAGAGCATGGGAGAGATGAGAATGTGTGATGAATAGGATATCTTAGGCTTTTTGAGGAGTGGAGTGTTGTAGCAAGGTGACTTTATTGAGTTGATCTTTCAACTCATTACATATCATATATTCACTAGAAACCTTAATGGGAGCATCAATGTCTTCCTCAATGGGATATTGTACAATTAATGGTTTCTTCTTCAATTGCAAAAATTTAGACTTGACATACCCTTATTTCTTACAATATTGATAAACCTTAGTAGAAGAAGAAGAAAAGCATAATGTTTGTTGATGATACAAGCAATGGAGAGAGCATGGGAGAGATGAGAATGTGTGATGAATAGGATATCTTAGGCTTTTTCAGGAGTGGAGTGTTGTAGCAAAGTGACTTTATTGACTTGATCTTTCAACTCATTTTATATCATATATTCACTAGAAATCTTAATGGGAGCATCAATATCTTCCTCAATGGGATATTGTACAATTAATGTTTTCTTCTTCAATTGCAAAAATTTGGACTTACCATACCTTGTTTCTTACAATATTGACAAAACTTAGTAGAAGAAGAAAAGCATAATGTAAATGGTTTGGTGAGGAGGGAGCATGGCACCTCCACCCGAGTGGCATAGGCAAAGGCGAGACATGGATTTTGGGGCTACCGAAATGGATAAGGGCACTACCAAGGTTCATTGCAAGTCGAAGCTCGGTGTAGTGTAGAGAAGGCTTGAAGAAGACTTATGAGATTGAACAATCGAAATTCTGTCATGATGAGACATCAGAGGCCAGAATAGACATTGCAAACCAAAGCTTGGCGCAATGTCGAGAAGGCTTGAAGAAGATGTGTGAGAATGAGGAAGATCGAAACTATGGGATGATGATTTGAGGGCCTTTTTAGATGGAACCAAGTCTAGGAAGAAGCCAAGGTTGGGGTTGCTTGGCATGGAGGATGCTTAAGGAAAAGGAGATGTCGCAACAAGGAAACTACTTTATTATAGAGGTAGACTTGTACGATGTTTTCGCAGCAGATTATCTAATAAAGGAAAAGTAGGAAATTCCATTCCCACACATGATTTGTTTGGTGTTCTTGGATGAAGCCAAAACATCTAGTGTTCCCATGATGATGAAGAGAAAGCTTGGAATAATGTTGAAGATGTTTGTGATCAAGTTAATTGAGGGAGTTGTGGAAGTGTGAATAGAATTTGCAACGTGGTGAAACAAAAAGGGGTGAGTTCGGCCATGGCAACCATGGGAGGATTGGGTCAAATAAAACAAGGCCATGGCAAGCATGGGAGGATTGGGTAAAATAAAACAAGGGTTGACAATAGTGGAGACTTCGGTGAAATTTTTCTTAGAGAAAATGAATCATTTGTGAAGCTTGTAGTGTTGTTAGAAAGAACATGAGGACGAGTTGCAACACTTCCCAAGGACATCATCTAGAATACATAATTTCAATCACCTTGTTTCCAACAAAGTTGCGAATAGGTTGAGGCATATCGATTGGATGACTCACTTTCAACAAATTGCGAATAGGTTGAGGCATATCGATTGGATGACTCACTTTCAACAAAAACTCCAAGTGTTGAAATAGAGCAGTGCATGGAGGCACTCACTTAACCATACTTGGAATCAAATGCAGAAGAAGTGGGAATGGAGGATTGTGACCCCATAACCATTTTGAACTTTTGTAGGAAAGACATGGGGATATATGAATTTCAACTCAATGTATAATGACTTGAGGATTTGGGATGCAAACCAAAAGAAGTCAGGTTGTTGTTGAGATACTTGTTCATGGAGCAAAAGTCAGACACTATGTTTGCCAATAACCTTGGTGGTGGCTATTGGGTACACTCCATTTACACTATGTATGTCAATAACCTTGGTGGTGACTATTGGCTCATGAAGATAACCAACAGGAAGATGAAGAGAAGCATTTTGATGAAATGATTGCGGAATGAAGAGATAAAGTTGTTGGAGAAAACGTTGATAGCACTTGAATTAGAAAGAGGAGAAAGTATAGCTAATAAAAGGACACGTTCACTTATGTCTAGCAGTGAAAGAGAAAATATTATTTCATATAAAAAAAGAGGTNTTATTTGAAAGTTGCAGGCATACGAGTGGAAAATGAACATGACATGGGAGAAGCATCTATATTATTTCCTAAGGAAGAAGGTAGTCCTCAAGTGGTGACTATTGGGGAGGAGTTAAATTTTTTGGAAAAACGGTTAACTAAAGATGAAGACTAGAGAGAATATGTAGACCTGATTCAAGTAGAAGAGCAAATGAATGTGTCAATTACAGGTTTCATATAACAAGGAAATCAAAGAAAGAATCCTGAAGATATAATTCAGGACATGATGCAGCAATTAGTGGATAGCAACAACAACAGAATTTAGCAAAGAGAAGGCATCAACAAATGGTAGAGTATGTACCAGTTGTTGACTCCATGTTTTACCTAATTTTTGCCTTCTATAAGTCTCTTTTTGAACATAATGATTATACATTTTAAGATTATTACCATATTATTATCATTAGAACGATATGGGACACAAATCAGGTATTTGTTGATCTTATCTATAGCTTAATATGAAGTTTATGTTTAGTTCAATAAATATAAATGTTTAATACTCGTTATTTTTTATTAAACAGGAAAAAGACTCATCTGTACCTTCATCCGGACCTTCATCCGGACCTTCATCCAGAACTATATCTGGACCTTCATCCGGACCTTATTACGGAACTCGAAGTGTAGCAGGGTTGGTCGTTTGCATATATGTGGGCATTTTCAAGCAAATGCAAAACATGGGTTTTGTGCATGTTATCATCCTCCCGTATGGTTCCTCTCACACTTTGATTCAAGCAGTTGGAACTCACCCCTATATTTGAGCTATGAATTTAATAAAGTTTTTCTCCATTAATAGAGATTTAACAATTTTCTTTTTCAGTTTAGAATTAGTTGTGGATTTTAATGCTATATTTTCTAGAAGTAACTGTGAATTTTAATGTTATCTTTTTTCTAGTTATTTTATAATACAGATTCTTAATGTTGATTGTGTTGCTCTCTTAAGAGTTATTTTAGAGTACATCTTGTAGTAGTTTCACATGGTCACTTTTCAAGTATATCTTAATTCATATATAGTCTTTCTTAAAACAGAATGATCGATTGCATGTTTTATGTTGAATCTATCGTCTTTCTTTAATTGAAGAATGAAGTGATAGGAATGTATAAGTAGTTAATTTCCCTTTTATATTTAAACATATTGTGTTACAATTCAAAGTTTACTCAATTTATTTATTATCTGAGTGTGTTCCCACCATTAGATTAGATTAGGCTATACTAGGCTAGATTAGAGCTCTAGACCTGCACATACAGTGCTAGCAACTCGAAGCTTACAAGCCACAAGTTCACAATTTAATGTCAAAATAGATAGCATATATTTTATTCGACATTTTTGGCACCGTTGTCGGGGAGGTGCTAAAGAGATTAGAGCTTAGGTAGGTAGGTTGCCTTTAATTACACAACAAGGTGGGGGGAGAAACTTTAAGACGAGAGGTAAGAACCTACACATCCATTTTAATGGGTTGCTCCAAATCCTTGTTGTTCCCTTTCAGTAAGAGTGTTTATTTTTTATACAAGCGTGTTTACTTTTCTTAGTTTGTTTACATTTCTGCAATTTACTTTCCCACAAGCATGCTTTATTTCCTCCAATTTTCTTTTCTTTTTGAAGAGATAACTCTTGTGAAAAGATAACTTGGTAACAACGAGGTCTAAAGTAGCATGAGTTCAAGTTTTCTTTAAGTAGTGTGCTTTAAGTTTTGCAATTAATTTCATTTCATTTTTGTTTCAATAGCATTAAATTTCAATTATTATTTCACTGGGTGTTTTAAGAACCTCGGATACTCACCCATGTGTGAGACATGACCCATCAACCGACAAAATGAATGCAAAGATGATAAGCTTGGTAGAACTCTCTCAAATCCTGGCAACAATCGAGATTTCTCCTTCTCAAGAAGAACATATTTTGGCGGCAGCCAAACATTTATCTATCTCTCTAGAAAGACTAGAAGGACCAAAGTTCCCTCATCTCCAAAAAGATTCTCCTTGCCAATCTGCAAAGGAGGCTGAAAAACTAGGGACTACATCTAATAGAGATTGATCATTAAGACCTAAGACTGGGGAGTTCTTAACATGCATTTCAACATCTCCTTCATGTACAAAAGAAATCAATCATCCAAAAGAGGAGGATATTCATAGAGATTACATAGAAAATTGGTTCCAGGAGGTAATCATGCCACAATGCCATTTTCTCTTGCAATGCTTCTTGTTTCCAAATCAAAAAAGATGGTTGGTTCCTCATATCAAGGAAATCATTGAGGTAATTTTTTCGTATGTGGATATGGGTAAGTTTCTTGTTCTACTCCGCACATGGCTACATTGGGAAAGTTCTTACACTTGAATAAAGATTTTCCTTTCTTTTTAGGCGGAGTAGGATAATAAATAAAAGTTGCATGTTGTTAGTTTAGCTTAAAGTCTAATGCAGCCTCATTTTACATTTTATTTTTAATAAAATAACTATGAGATACATGTGCATGTGACTTGATCTCATTGATCTCATCAAACCTATAGGCTACTAGTAAAATCCATCAAAATCTCTGAGTGGGTGAGTAGAGTATTTTTATAAAAGAGTAGTAAGAAGGTCTACCTAACGGTTAAGACATGGACACATCAATTTAATTTCAATGGAAGAATATGAGTATGAACTACAGATATATTCTTGTTATTTTCCAATGGTTAAATCCACTACACATTAAAATGTTCAATTGTGTCATATCTTCAGATTGGTTACACTCACTTAAGTATCCCTTACATCAGGACAATCTGTAAAAGTAATATATATATATATATAAGAAAATCATTCTCCAACCCATATATCATCCCAATCCATAAAATGGTTTTAAGAGATGCCTCCCCATATTCTTGCAAAAATCTTAAAGGTGAGGGTAAGGACTAGTCTCTACTATAAAAGGGTGTAAGAGGCTAACCCACCGGGATATTGAATAGGTTTGCTGGAAGTGGGTATCAACCTATGGTATGACTAGGTAAACTCGTTGAAGTATTGAACATGCTTGCTGGCAGTGATGCATTCTACCTGGTGAGGATGATGACTTAAAAATAATAAATAGTAAGTCTTTGATTTTAAAACTTGTCTTGATGTATGGGACTACTTGTGGGTATGAATGAAAGGGAGTATGCATGGTTAAGAAAAAATAAATGAACTCCATTCACTTGTCATTGGGGGCTAACCTGAAAGTGATCCTAAGACCCTCTTGTCTAATTCTTCCTAACTATATGTGAGATGTTTTTTCTTACAGGTGGGGCCTTGCCCTTAACTGTTTTGCTAGGCTAACATGTGAAATTTACCTATATAATCGGAAGAAATAAATCTTAGCATATTGGAAGGATTGATGGGTTTCCTATATGTTTTATTGAGAGGTGTTACAATGCTTAGATGTGGGGGAAGGGCTAAATGATGTTCATTCGTTTAGAAAGTCTATGTGAAATGACCATATAATTTATGTCATATAGAGTCACATTATGAAACTACTTTTTGCACAATATTACAGTATGTCCTATCATTGATTGTTAATACTTTCACATTAGATAATTAACTGTATATTATTAGAATAATCTTATGATGACGAACTTGTTTCTTCCATCATAGTTTTAGTTTCTGAAGAAAAGAAGGAATGATTAAGGCATTTTATTATTTGTTGCAGTTACAATACAAAGGAAACCAATATGAATATTTCATTCCGTCCTCTCATCCACCTTGGGAGATAGGAGCCTTACAATCGAATGACTTTGGCAATTGCAAGCTTACTGTTGACTGTTGTGTAATCTTCAGACCAGATGGAGTGTTGGATATGGTACTATATCAAATACTATAACCTGTAAGGGTGATTTACAACACTTTGGGTAAATATCAATTGGATCCAACATGGTTTAACATATAAATTGGGATCATATGGTTTAAGTATAATTTAACATGTACAAATTACTTATGCATGATAAATATTTTGGTCATAATGTCCAAGTCTTTGACTTGGGCATTGATCAAACCATTTTAAGACTCACCATAGTGATTTTAAAGTCGGAATGCATAATCATTAATGATGTTGTTCCTTTTCTCTCATTAATCCCAAGTAGCCCATGATTTCAAAAAAACTTGATCAGATTTCTGATTTAGAGAAATAGGATACTCTGCATCCCCTCAGTTTCTACTCTTCATTTCCTCTGTTTTTCCTTGCCACCATGCCAAACCTCCACGAAGCATCATAACAAGCCTAAGAACAAGTATTTGGGACATGAGGAAGAAGCCCCTAAAGCTTAATCCATCTCCTATCTCAATATCATGTCACCACCTCATGAGTATAGTTATGTTTTGACAATCCATTTTTCTTTGCAGAGGGACCTGCAAAACCTGAGGCATGGGAGAAATGTTGACTCCATGTTTTACCTAATTTTTTCCTTCTATAAGTCTCTTTTTGAACCTAATGATTATACATTTTAAGCTTATTATCATATTATTATCATCAGATCAATATGGGACATGAATCAGGTATGTGTTGATCTTATTTGTAGCTTAATGTGAAGTTCATGTTTAGTTCCATAAATATAAATGTTTAATACTCATTATTTTTTATTAAACAAGAAAAATATTGATCTGGAACTTCATCCAGACCTCTATCCAGACCTTCATTTGTACCTTCATCCGAACCTCCATCCGAACCTCCATCTGTCACTTATTATGGAACTCGGAGCATAACAGGGTTGGTCATTGGCATATCTATGGGCATTTTCAGGCGAATGTAGAACATGGGTTTTGTGCTTCTTATCATCCTCCTACTATGGTTCCTCTCACACTTCAATTCAAGCAATTGGAACCCTCCCTTATATTCAAGCTATGTATTTAATAAAGTTGTTTTCTATTAATAGATATTTAACAATTTTCTAGTTTTGCTACAGTGTCGACCCTTTCAGTGGTCGACCTCTCAAACTCTATATAAACACGAGTCTGCTAGAACGATGGGATTACCAAGGAAGATAGTTGATAAACTCTATTAAAATTCATCATTTTTATATATA
>JASDQU011245029.1:9072-21133 GCA_032191745.1 Picea mariana
ATGACTGTACATAATGTGTTTCATGTTTCACTGCTTAAGAAATATGTACCTGATGCTAATCATGTTATCAATTGGACTGTGATTCAAGTGGAACCAGAAGGTGTCCTACAAGTGCATCATGTGCGCATATTGGACAGTAAAAGCAAACAGCTCCGAAATCGAGCTATAGGGCTTGTAAAGGACTAGTGGACCTAGTACGGTCCTGAAGACACGACATGGGAGCATCAAGAAGTAATGCGGGTAGAGTACCTGCATCTTTTTGAAAATTTTGAAAGACTTGCAGAGACAGTGTAAGTTGCACTGAGGACAGTGCAAAAATAAGGGGAGGGGGATTGTAGTGTCCCCAAGGCCAAGCCCCATTGCAAATCATGATATATGAAATGAATTTTAAACATGTCTATAGGCTGATGAGCCATGTTTTGTATAAGCTGGTAGGCTTATGTGTTTGTTAGGCCAGAGAGCCTAAGTGTTGAAGGCCAGGGGCCTACTGTTGTATATGTAATCATGCAAAACAATTAATAAACATAAAGACCGCCATGTGCAGACCGACCATGATGAATGAGTGAAGGGGGATTGAGCATCCATAGAGGGAGAAAGGAATTAGGGGCTGAAGGTGGGAAAAGCGGCTAAGTGTTGAGACTAGGGGGTTTAAGCCTTGGGAATAATATTTTAATATTATTCCAAAAAAGAAGTGCATTATATGTTTTAACCTAAGTCCTTTTTGGAAGGACGTGTGATTTCCAAATGGTGGGAGGCACGCACGTTGCAGGAGCGCATGCAGGCACATGGGTGACAAGTGTCAACCCTAGCCATGCAATAAAAAGCTGAGATGGGCTGTGTTGGGGGTTCCTCCTCCATGGGACTCACGGACTGCCAGAAGGGAAGGAGTCTGACTCTTACAGAAAAAACCCCCCCATACATCCTCTGAACCGTCTGAACCTGCGTTGACCCTTGCGTGGATTGTCTGTCATGCATTCTTGACACCATAGCATGAGTCTATCCTGGGTAGGGCGGGGGGAAATAAGCATTCTGCCGGGGTGGAGAGAGTCTGTGTAATTCCCTACAGAAATTGCTTCTCAGGAAATTCTGAAAATCAACACCGTGAGACCTAGCTGCCATTGCTGAGCTTGTTCTGAGAGGTCTGAGTCCGTATTCCCGATTGACTGTGGTGGTCATGCAGAGATGGATTGCGTGTGAATTGTTTTCTAGTGCAGGTGGTGATTGAGCCTGTGTGTGACCTCTCTCTAAGTGAGGGAGGTGGATGTTGTTGGAAGAGGTTTCTTCCAGAGAGTGTCCAACACCAGCTTCAGGCTCTGAGACTTCCTAATCCGGCTTGTTGTCGAGACCCAGAGAGGGAGGTTAGCACCGATGGACTGTGCTTGTGAAGGTGTATACTCCCGGGTGGAACAGGCATGTGGGGAATGAGAGTCTGGTAGTAGTGGGTGTAAGACGACATCTTGGGATGAATCCTTCCAGATTCTAAGTGTTGTTTTTCCTGTAACCTCAGCCTAGCTAGGATTCCTTGCCTTGGGGTGGAGCTTAGTCCCAGCTCGGGGGGTGATCCACTGTTGAGTTGATGAGCAGTGTGGTCTAAGTCTGGGTGGTTCGTGGAAGGCCTGCACTTGGTTGGTGGATCCACCATTGTTACAAGATAAGTGTCTAACTATGTTTTATCACATTTTATCAATATGTTTTGTATCTCTGTGTATTAAAATGATCATGCATTTTGCTGTGCATTTGGATTAATGTATTTTCCACAGATTATTTATGTTAAAATATCTCTTATGAGTACTCTGAGATTAAATGTATTTCATTACTTGAATTCATGTGATTATATAATGCACGTACGAATTATGTAGAAGTGCATGTACAGATTGTTACATAGTGCATTATAAGCTCTGGGTAAGCAAAAATGTACACTACACAAGCCGTCCACCAAGAATGGCTACATGATTCCAAAAGTTCACAGCTGATCCAACAATTGTCGTCCAGTGCTCCAGCTTCCCCAGGGTACTCTTGGCTCCATGATGAGCTTCGATACAAAGGTCGTTTGTATTTAAGAAAACAATCCAAAATTAAATCCACGGTAGTTTCTGAGCTTCATGCTACACCCATAGCTGGGAACTCCGGGTTTACAAAAACCTATGACAGGGTCAAACGCTCTTTTTTCTGGGATGGAATGAAACAAGGCATTCATAATTTTTTGGTTGAATGTGATGTGTTTCAATGCAACAAGGGTGAAACATTCAAATCTTCGAGCACACTACAACTGCTTCCAATTCCACCTACTATTTGGAGGGATATCTCTATGGATTTTATTACAGGCTTACCCAAATCGAGAAATAAATTAGTCATAATGGTGGTTGTTGATCACCTTTCCAAGTATTCTCATTTCTATGCTCCTCAACACCCATTTACACCATCCACGATGGCTCAATGTTTCATGGATTAGGTCTTCAATCTTCATGGCATGCTGCATTCTATTGTTTCTAATCACGACACAACTTTCACCAACACTTTTTTGCAAGAACCGTTCAAGCTACAAGGCACCCAATTGCATCTCAGTACAACTTATCATCCCCAGACTGATGGTCAAACATAAGTTTTCAATAAGTGTTTGGAAACATATTTGAGGTGTTTTGACTCGAAAAATAAAAATCAGTGAGATCAATGGCTACCCCTAGTTGAATGGTGGTACAACACTTCATACCACATAGCTACACGCATGACTCCTTTTGAAGTGGTATATGGAAAAAATCCACCTTCATTTCTCTCATACTTATTTGGTGTCTCGAAGGTCCAGGCGATTGACCAAATGCTTATAGTTTGAGAGGCTATTCTTCGTACCCTCAAAGACAATTTGTTCATGGCATAGAATTGCATGAAGCAACAAGTAGATCAAGGTCCTTCTGAATGTCAATTTGCATAATGGGATTAGGTGTTTCTTCGACTGCAACCTTACAAGCAAAATTCCCTCAAAGTCGAGCATTGTCAAAAGCTAGCACCCAAATTTTATGGTCCTTATACAGTTCTCAAGCATGTGGGATAGGTGGCCTATCATTTAGATTTGCCCAGTCATTCTAAGCTACATCATGTTTTTCATGTTTCATGCTTAAAGAAGGTGATTGGAACTAAGTGCCAAATTCAAACCAACCTTCCTGAGTTAGATGAAGGAGGATCCATTTGGCTATAGACACAAGCAGTTTTGGACTAGCATGAGCCTCATCTACATCAGAGAACAATCAATGAAGTGTTAGTCCAGTGGAAAGATACAACTCCAGCAGATGCCACTTGGGAACCAGCTACCATTCTGCAGCAATTTCCACATCTCAACCCTTGAGGACAAGGTTGTTTTTAAGGGAGCGGACATGTTAGGGTCCTAACCCGCACATAGGTAGAACAATATATTTGGATGTAATAAGGGTAAATATTAATAATGCCTTTCAATAAAATAGAATAAGTCAAATGTAAGAAGACCTAATAGAAGCTTCCGCTTCTAGAAGGATCTTCCTCTAGATGCTTCTTTCAATAGACATATTTAGTATAAATAGGAGTCAAGGGTATGAGAACCCTAGCTTGGATATTATTGTAATAGAGCTCTGCTCAACTGGAGGTTCCCCCCTCAAAGAGACCCGTGAACATTGCTTTCAGAATTAAAGTGTTATTTCTGTTGTTATTCTTATATCATTTCAGTGCTATTGCAGTCATTGTTCTAGTTATATTGTTGTTATTCTACCATTTCTAGCATTTTATTTCTATTCTGCATACTTTTTATATCTGGTATATTACAAATTTTAACCAAGTCAATTCCCTCTACCTAGGAATAACCTTTTTTATTAACTGAGATTTTTAATTCTCCACTTTATCTTCTACATTCAACTTCTTCTTAAACACCCATTTGTTTCCAATGATATTTATTCCATTCAACAACTCCACTAGATTCCATGTCAATCCCTAAATAGTGGCTCATTACCCCTTAATTGGGGAATGTTACATTAGTAATGTTATTTTATTTATGCCATCTTTAGTCCATTAGTTGTAATTATACCTCCTAGTCTCCTATATATACCAAGGAGACATTTTCATTTGGAATCATCTTGTATTTGGACATTTATGTGGGCATAAGGAGGTTGCCCCCTCGAAGAGGATTATTCTCTGAATTTCTCTCTTTTTCAAGGCATTGAGTACTTATTCTGAGGTTTTTCTATGCTATATTGATATTTGATTCCTAACATATGGTATCAGAGCTCAAGGTCTTGGGGTTTCGCTGCTACATTTGAGACACCTTGGAATTTTCACTATAATGTTTTTTCTACAACAACTCAAAATAAAATTCTTGGAGGATATTTAGTAGATAGATCAATGTACGTTGGGTTAAAATTTTATCTCCTGAGGAATTACACTTTAGGAGATACAACCATTGTAAGATAGGGATCTGGAATCAACCTGAATTAATCCATTGTGGAATTTTCGCTAGAATATTTTTTATGTAACGTTTCAGACCCTGAAATCTAAGGCTATTCATAGAAATTAGGAAGGTATCAGTGGTAAATATTTCAGCTTCTGGTTCATCATAAATTTGTATATACAGAATGTGGAAGATAGGGTATCTAACTAGTCCTATTGACTAGTCTCAAGAAGGTGTTTTGGGTAAAACAATCATAACTTGTTCCTAGAGTATCCAAATGGAGTGAGACTAGTTGCATTGGATAGTGGACAGCCCGTAGTAGGTATTTTACGAGTTTCATAATTTTATATCAATCATTTTGTGCGGGGCACACTATACAAGTGAGATCTCCTGGAAAGGCCAAAAATTAGCAAGTTGTGGGGAAGTTACCATAACTTCCACTTGCCACATCCAATTTCTATTAGACATGTGCCATTGCAAAGAAGAAATATCAAAGACCTACGAAAAAAGAAAACTTTGTACTCAGAAGGGCTGAAATTTTGAGATACAATAAAAGGAAGATTATCTAGAAGAACCACCTCAAAATCAAGGTTTAAAGTGATACTTGGACAACATACCACCAAAAAAGGGAACTTCTACACCAAATAAGCCTCCAGACAATCCTACCTAGACTCTTGATGAAGGTGAAGAAATGCGTAGGGACATAAATTATTTACAAAACAAGACAATTACAAAATATGAACTACAAGAGATGATGGATTCAACGAAAGCTAAGTTTGAGGAAATAAATACTAAGATGGATGGTTTAAAAGGGGAGATCATGGAAGGGTTGAAACATTTCCTAATAGAGAAGACACCTGAAAGTGAAAATGTATCCCATGAAATTCATGATGAGGACACAAGGAAGGTGAATCAAGAATGGAAAAGCTTCAACATTGGGTTGAAGACCAACCACGTTCCTAAGATCAATATGAGGAAGTTTGATGGCAAGGACCCAATCACATGGATACTTTAGATGGAGGAATTATTGTATCTACATAATGTGCCACATACACAAAAGGTACGAATTTCTTCTTTATATTTAGAACCCAATCAATTTGTATTGTATCGATGGATTTGTTCTCGCAAATCACTCATCACTTGGACAATTTTCATGGAAGAAATGATAGCACACTATGAGGATACAAGGAGCAATACCTTCTTTATCCAATTGATAAATCTCAAGAAAAAGGGTTCAATTACAGAGCACATTGAGAACTTCCAAAGATTGAATATAAAGGTAACATATATTCCAAATGAGCACTTGATTGATGTATTCATAGGAACTTTAAGGGATAACATTCGCAACATCAGGTTCGCCTTTGGGAACCCAAATAATTGAAGAATGCATTTAGGGTGGCAACAAATGTTGAAAGTAAAAATATGGCTATGGCTGCTAGAAGGACCAATCCTAACATCTATAGAGAGAATAATTTTCCTTCTTCTAAAACACCTCAACCTTCAAGTTTGACACCTCAACAATTAGAGGAAAGAAAAGAAAAAGGTTCATGCTTTAATTGTGACAACAAGTACAGTAAGGGACATAAGTGTGGTGAGAAGAAATTATTCTACATAGATTGTGAAGAGGAAGAAGAACAAGAACAAGAACCATCTCAAGATGAAAACGTAGAAGCAATTCTATCTAAAGAGATGACTCCCATGATATTATGTAATGCATTGGCTGGAATTAGCACTCCTCAAACCCTCAAGATCGAAGAATATATCAAAAAGAAAAAGGTAATAGTCCTAATTGATTCTGGCAGTACTCATAATTTCATTCACTATAAATTAGCCAAATATCTCAATTTCTTTGTATATCCAGTGCCAGAGTTTCAAGTAATGATTGCAGATGAAGGAACTATCAATTTCTTAGGAAAATGCAATAAGATCAATATTACTATGGGGGAATATGTAATGAATAGTCCAATGATCTATATACCCATGGGTGGTGTTGATCTTGTACGAGGAATCCAATGGTTACAATCATTAGGAACAATGGATTTTAATTTTCAAGAAATTTTTATGAAATTTTCATTGGAAGGAAAATAAATTGAGTTAAGAGGTATCACAGGGAAACTCGGTAAGGTGATAAGCTCTAATGTCATGACAAAATTATTGAAAAGGGGGCATTAAGGTGTTATTGCACAACTATGCTCACTAGATGTTCAAACATATAAGCCATCTAGTGAAGGAGGTAGAGTATTTGGGTCATATTGTATCTCATGAAGATGTCAAGGTAGACCCTAACAAGATTAAGGCCATGATGGACTGGACGATTCCCAAAACATTGAATACTCTTAGAGTATTTTTGGGTTTTACAGGTTACTACCGCAAGTTTGTTCGACACTATGGAAGAATAACAACACCTTTAATGGAACTAACTAAGAAGGATGCATTTTCATGGACTCTAGAGGAAACTAGACCTTTTGAACAACTTGAAGAGGTGATGTGAAAATCTCATGTCTTGACCACTCTAGACTTCACGAAAACCTTTATTGTGGAATTTGATGCCTCAAGAAATGGAATTGGTGTTGTCCTAATGCAAGAAGGAAGGCCCCTATCTTTTGAAAGTCGACCACTCAAGGGAAAGGACTTACAGAAACCCATTTATGAGAAGGAAATGATGGCAATAATACATGCATTGAAGAAATGGCATCCTTACCTAATAGGTAGGCACTTCAAGGTCAAAATAGATCATGATAGTCTTAAATATTTCTTGGAACAAAGACAATCTTCAGAAGAACAACAAAAATAGGTAACCAAGATATTGGGTTATGATTTTGAAATCGTCTATTAAAAATGGAAGAAAAATGTTGTGGCAGATGCACTCTCAAGAAATGATGAATATGTTGAGGTCTTTCTCTGTGTTATCTCGATCATCCAACCCGATTGGATAATATAAGAAAGGGATGAATGGAAGAATCATGAAAAGTGTGAACTCTCATTCAAAGGTTGCAGCGAGATTCCAATGCATTAGGTAAATTTACATGGAAAAATGATTCACTATGGTACAAAGATTGCTTATATCTATGTAAGAACTCCCAACTCAAACAAAAGGTACTGTTGTAATTGCACACCTCTCTAGTAGGAGGGAACTCAGGATTTTTGAAAACCTACCATAGGGTCAAGGAGGAATTTTTTTGGGATGGCCTTAAAACTGATGTTCAAAGGTTTGTGGTAGAATGTTTGGTTTTCCAACAAAATAAGGTGGAAAAAATTAAAACCCCNTTTTGGTTTGACAGGTTACTACCGCAAGTTTGTTCGACACTATGGAAGAATAACAACACCTTTAATGGAACTAACTAAGAAGGATGCATTTTCATGGACTCTAGAGGAAACTAGACCTTTTGAACAACTTGAAGAGGTGATGTGAAAAGCTCATGTCTTGACCACTCCAGACTTCACGAAAACCTTTATTGTGGAATTTGATGCCTCAGGAAATGGAATTGGTGTTGTCCTAATGCAAGAAGGAAGGCCCCTATCTTTTGAAAGTCGACCACTCAAGGGAAAGGACTTACAGAAACCCATTTATGAGAAGGAAATGATGGCAATAATACATGCATTGAAGAAATGGCGCCCTTACCTAATAGGTAGGCACTTCAAGGTCAAAATAGATCATGATAGTCTTAAATATTTCTTGGAAAAAAGACAATCTTCAGAAGAACAACAAAAATGGGTAACCAAGATATTGGGTTATGATTTTGAAATCGTCTATTAAAAAGGGAAGAAAAATGTTGTGGCAGATGCACTCTCAAGAAATGATGAATATGTTGAGGTCTTTCTCTGTGTTATCTCGATCATCCAACCCGATTGGATAATAGAAGAAAGGGATGAATGGAAGAATCACGAAAAAGTGTGGATTCTCATTCAAAGGTTGCAGCGAGATTCCAATGCATTAGGTAAATTTACATGGAAAAATGATTCACTATGGTACAAAGATTACTTATATCTATGTAAGAACTCCCAACTCAAACAAAAGGTACTGTTGTAATTGCACACCTCTCTAGTAGGAGGGAACTCAGGATTTTTGAAAACCTACCATAGGGTCAAGGAGGAATTTTTTTGGGATGGCCTTAAAACTGATGTTCAAAGTTTTGTGGTAGAATGTTTGGTTTGCCAACAAAATAAGGTGGAAAAAATTAAAACCCCAGGTCTTTTACAACCATTAGCCATCCCAAGTCAGCGTTGGGAGGAGGTTTCCATGGATTTCATCATAGGGTTAACGAAGTCTGAAGGAAAGAGTGTCATCATGGTGATTGTTGATAGATTGACCAAGTACGCTTGTGCACTCTCTCATCCCTTCAAAGCCAATAGAGTTGCCACCGCATTCATGGAGACAGTTCAAAAGGTACATGACAATCCAAAGATTATTGTAAGTGATAGAGATCCCATATTCACTGGACATTTTTGGACATAATTATTTTCTTGTTTGGGTACTCAATTAGCTCGTAGCTCATCCTATCATCCTCAATTTGATGGAAAAAATGAGATAGTGAACAAATGTCTAGAAGGCTACCTTCATTTCTTTGTCTCTGATAAACAAACACAATGGTTCAAATGGTTACCCTTGGTAGAATGGTGATATAAAACTTCCTTTCATACTGCAGAAAAAATGACACCATTTATGGCACTCTATGGATACCACCCTCCTTCCATCACTTCATCTATAAAATAAAAATATAAGGTTCAAGTAGTGGAACATCACATCGAGCATCAACAACATGTTCTCCAAATATTAAAGGACAACCTGACCATGGAACAGAATCGCATGAAACAACAAGCAAATCAACATCGTAGTGAAAGAAGTGTTGAAGTAGGGGATTGGGTGTTTTTAAGACTACAACCATACAAACAGATGTCCCTCAAGAAAGCTAAGAAGGATAATAAATTATCACCAAAGTACTATGGCCCTTATAAGGTGTTGCAAAAGATTGGTACTATGGCATACAAATTGGAGTTGTCTGCATCTTCACGAGTACACCCAGTTTTCTATGTTTCATGCTTAAATAAGGTTATAGGTGACAAGATCCTAGTTCAAACTATATTTCCAGAACTTGACGAGGAAGGAAAGATCATGTTGGAGCCTGAAGCCACCACTGACACAAGAATTCGCCAATTGAGGAATAGATCCATTTCAGTGTATCTCATTAAATGGAGGAAACTACAGGCTAAGTATTCCACTTGGGAAGATGAATCTTTTATACAGAAGCATCCATATTTACTCAAGCATTGAGGACAACACTTGTCTCAAGGGGAGGGGCATGTTAAGCCCTAAATAGTGAATCAATACCCCTTAATTGGGGCATATTACATTAGAATTGTTCTTTTATTTATGTTGGCTTTAGTCCATTAGTTGTAATTATACCTCCTAGTCTCCTATATATACCAAGAAGACATTTTCATTTGGAATCATCTTGTATTTGGACATTTATGTGGGTATAAGGAGGTTTCCTCCTCGAAGAGGCTTATTCACTGAATTTCTCTCTTTTTCAAGGCATTAAGTACTTATTCTGAGGTTTTTCTATGCTATATTGATATTTGGTTCTGATCATTCCAAGCCTCATTCTTGTCTAAGTGTACCATTTCTTCAACCATGTCATTTTCCCATAGTTTTCCATCCTCTTAATTCACTTCCTCCCTAATAGTTCTAGGATCATCATCAGTAATATACAAAGAAAAATTTGAACGAAAATTAGGTGGAGTATACCTTTCCAATTTCCTTCTTTCCTAAACTGGTCACCTCAATACTAGATTATAAGGATATTCTTCTTCTGATTCTTATTCTTATGTAGAGTCTGATTCATTATCCTTCAACACAAATTCTAGTTTATATGGTTCTTCTTTCCTTGGTAGGACTTCTTGTTTGACAACATCTTTGATTTCTCTAAATAACATATCTCAGCTATACACTACCTTCTTATTTTATGGGTTCCAAATCTTATAACCTTTCAGACCATATTTATACCCTATAAAGATACAATGTTCATCATTTTTACTTAGTTTACTCATGTTTTCCTTTGGAACGTGAACACAGGAATCACAGCCAAAAAACCTAATATGTATGAGAGAGGGTTTCTTACCATTCCATACCCTATGTGGAGCCTTTTCATCCAGTGATGATGAGGGTGATCGATTGACTAGGTAACATATAGTATTGAATGCCTCTGCCCAGAATTCACATCCTAACCTGACACTGTTGATCATGCCCATTGTTTTTTCCATCAATATCTTATTCATCCTTTCTAAAAATCCATCCTATCGAGGCATATATGGAGTATTCTTATACCTTTATATACCACTCTTCTTATGCAATTATTCAAATTCATTTCCACATAATTCTCCACCATTATCTCTCCTCAACATATTAATTCTCTTCTCTGTATGATTCAAAAAAAGATCCTTAAACTCTTTGAATTTGTCAAAGACTCCAAATTTCTTCCCGAGGAAATAAATCCATGTATTCCTCGAGAATTCATCTAAAAATGATACTTAGTACACATATTTTCTCAGTAATGGAACTGACATAGGTCCAAACACATCATTGTGCACCAACTGTAAAATTCCTTTTGCCCTCGTTGCATTAGAGGGGAATCTTGCCTGATTCTAATTCACATATACACAATGTTCACATAAATAAAAATCCAAAGAGAATTCAGACATACATTCAACCATACCTTTACCATGTAGTACTTGAAGACCTTTCTCTCTGATATGTCCCAAAATTTGAAGCCACAAAATAGTATTTTCTCCTGAGACTGTAGGAGTTTCTTCTTCATCATCTCCAATATCGGGAACAATGGAACTATTTCACCTGTCACTAATAGTGCTTCCTATTATATTATACAAGGTTCCAATATGAACTCCCTTCAACAACACCATTTCCCCTCAAACCATCCTACAGGTTTCTTTATCAAACACTATTTTTACACTTGCATCATCAATTTTGCTTACATAAATCAAAGGTTTTACCAACCCTGAGATGTGCAGAATGCCATAAAGTTTTATAATCCTTACATCCATGATATTCAACTTGAATTTTTCATTTCCTATGATTTTGGTTGTCAGTTCATCACCTAAGAAAACATCATCTCCATCATACCTTTCATATTCACAAAACCATTCCCTGTGAGGATTCATATAAAAGGATGCACATGATTCAACCATCCATGCCTCATGATATGCACTTGTACAAGTACACATCTCCTCCTTATGCAATTTTTGTTTTGTTTTGTATAACGAGCATCATTAGATCCCTTCCCTCTCTCAACACTTTTAGATATACATTATTTCTTGTAGTTCCCTTCTATTCCACATCTCTAGCATGCCTTTCCAAATTTTCCGGGATATTTAGATCTTCCCTTAGATTTAGATCTCCCACTTGAAGACTTAGGATGTATTTCTTTCCTGGGAGCGTCCTCTTGTAAATAAGGCATATGTGCTCTTTCTTTCCATGTTTTTCTATATCATCTCTTTCGATAACAAGGATGAGACCACATCATCAAAACCTAAAGTATTTGTATTAATACCTATGGCCACAACCATACCATTGCACGGGTATGGTAAAGATCAAAATAAATTGATACACTTGTCTTCATCATAAATCTTAATATCAAT
>JASDQU011245031.1:1064-20129 GCA_032191745.1 Picea mariana
TGAAGAATACCCTTCTTGTTAAGGGGGAGTGTTGAAATAATGTAACTGCGAAGAGCATTCTTATTATTATTTTGTTATTGGATTAAATCCCCATTGTGGATTAATCATGTCATTATTATTATTATTTTTATTGGATTAATCCCCATTGAGGATTAATCATGTCGGTAATTGTATAGGGACCAAATCCCCTTTTGTGGATTGGTTATCAGACAATTACAAAGTGAAAAATAAGAAGTCGGCCCCAGCAATTATAATGGAAGGCCCATAATTAATTAAAGGTGGGTTTACCCACCCAAAGTGAGAGGTCGGCCATGCCAGATGGTGACTCTTCACACGTGCCAGATTGATATAAATAAGAGGCTAGCGCCTCACTTCTTAGACACACTTCACTTGCTCATTATCTTATGAGGCAAGCTGCAATTGGAAGTTGGAGAGAGGAGAAGAAGGGTGGCGCATCTATTGGGGAAAACTTTTTGTATTGGTTTGAGTTATCTCTTGAACATTGTATAAGCCATTTATGATAAGGAAGTTTTTGCTGGGTTTTCTTCCCCTAGAGGGTTTCCCAGGATAAATGTTGTGTCTCTTGTGAATGTGTATTTCTCAGTGATCTTGTTATGCTCTTATCTAATGAAATGCAAAGAACTATAATAATGGCATAAACATTAACAGTAGGAAGGTTAATTTGAGTGCTCACTCTCATTTCAATAGACATACACCTTGGTGGCCACCCTATCTCAACTCAGCTCTACATCTCACCTATCTCATTATTGCATTGTGTCACCACTCTTTGGCTCTTGTTTATTCTCTTATCTTCATAGTCCTCGCCTCTACCATGCCTCGCAGGGGACAGTGTCAAAGGGACCACAGTATAAGAGGTAGGGTTGTTAAGCGTATCACCAGGGCCATTGTCGCCCCCATTGTTGAGGCTTATGAAGCCCACACTCCCCCGCACATTAGAGAAGAGCTTGACCTCATCGAGGCCAATTCTCGTGTCCTTCGTAGGTTTATTGACCATGTTGCAGTCGATGTCGAGATTGGGCAGTGGATTCCAAATTCGAGTTCTTACTGAGAGTGCGCCACCCTCTATACCAGAACGGTGGACTTATATTGATTGCTTAAAAATATGATGGGAAAGGTGCTTGTAGAACGCAATGAGGCTCATGAGGAAATTTTTTTACGAGTGGATGAAACGCAAATGGAGCTTTTGTAGATCAACGGGAAAGTGGATCGTCTCCTGAGCATGTACGTGTATGGTGTTGGGCATGATGCAGTGACTCCTCGTGAGGAGATTCCAGGTCAAATTCAATAAAATTCATGTTTTGGCTTTTGTTTTTTTGGCTCAATAGCTTAGATAGGTGCAGGGCAACAGCCCCACCAATGTACAAGCATAGGCAGGGTCCTAGAACTTGTATGCATAGGCTCGTAAACAATGTTTTTGGCAAAGTGTCGTTGGTTTTATTTTTTGAACTTAAAGCCTGTCAGGGCCGACTGAACTTGCTATTTTGTGCTTGGTCGAGTTTCCCAAGTGGTCGACCAAGCACCGATTTGTATAACTTCTTGTTTCTCAAATAATAGAAATTATGGACTGGATTATCAACAACAAAAAAATGTAATTATTAAAGAATAATAAAGATTTAAATAATATGTATCTTGAAAAGGGATTCTTATGACATCTGAGTTGCTTGACAAATCCTTTCATATATCAATATAGTAAGAAGATTCACTTTTCACATACATTATTAATTAATTTGATTTTGTTAATTATATGCACTTGTAAATAAGGTTGTGTATTCACATCAATTGAGTTTAGTTTGGGTGGTTGAAATGAATAATTTTACTCGTAAGTGATATATTAAACTTATAATAAATAATAACTTCAAACTTTGTTGTCACACATAGTATATGTATTATATTATGTGTGTTATATGAATATAACACATACTATATAACACACATACTATGTGTGTTATATTTGACCAACTTTAAGTCCATCTTGAAAATGAGGAGAAATAAGTTTTTTCTCTTTTAAACTCTACCACTAATTTTAATTTTATAAAAAAAATTACATTTAGATAAAGTTACATTACATAATTACCACATTGAAGTATATGGGTCAATCTACATTGTAAAAATATGGCCTTTCTCAATTAAATCAAGTGAGGTAATTCCCTTTTATGTCCATTGAAAAAATACAGTATCACATGGATGTTTTGTTTTGACTATTTATTTATATTAGTAATTAAAATTAAAATTAATTTAAAAATAATATATATAGTACTGTGTATATTATTAATATTAATATAAAAATATTAATTAATATTTTCAAAATATTATTAATAATAAATATTGTAATTGTTTATATATAAATATTAAAAAATATTTTAGTAAATATATATATTTTAATTTTTGAAAATAAATAAATTTTATTGTAAACAAAATGTTTATTTTTTATAATTAAAAAAAAATATATTTTTTTTTAATTCTAAAATCAAATTAATGTCTTTATATAATAGTTTACAAATTTTCCTTCGAATGAAATGTTCTCGAGACCACCTAGAGAAGACGTTGACGCACGGGAGCTAGTGCTCAACCCGAGGAAACAAGTGTAAATCGCATGCCCTAACACTCACGTACCCTCAAGGATCCCTCAACACTTATCTCAATTGTTGCTGGTGGGTGTACGCCTGGAGTTACGTCAGGACAGAGCCTTTGATGAAGGCGAGCAGGGCGATGATGAATATGTTACTCCTCTATGTGCTCTCGACACAGGGGAAGAACCCTTCCCGATTAGTTTTGTCACTTCGCAGAGATCAAATTATGTACTCGAGGGACGACAAATTGATGGTGTTGATTATAATGTTGAGTGAGGAGATAGTTACAGAAATGGAAGCTTTGGAGATACAAAATGTGAGGTTGTAACTTGGATGGCATATTGTATGGGTGGGACCTTCACTCCCTCAGCGAGATAATACTCTGGATTGGGAGGGGGGGACATTAATAGGAAAATATATTATACATAACCATCCACCCTCAGGTTTCTCATGATTGTTGATGGAAGATGCTCTGGTTGCAGTTTTTTCTTTTGTCTTTGCTATCTAAATATATATAAGATGGCTATGGTTAGAAACAACTATGAACATGTTAAGAAAGATATTTTTAAGTTTTTAAGTCATATGAACAATTTAATGATCTAATTTCCCCTAAGGAGTAGGTTTTTTTTGGTTACCAAGAAACTATCATAATCTTTTTGAGTTGGAATAGCCATGCTTTCTCTGTACACTTTGTTTATAATTAATACAATAAATACTTCTCTTAATAAAAGTAGTTTTACAAATTTTTAAAATATACACATTAAATATAAAAAAAATAATGAAAATCTATACTTTAAAATATAGAAAAGCATCTGCTTTCCTTAGGCATTTCAATATGATCGTGATTTGAAGCATAATAATTATGAATGCATGCTAGTACCAATGTGATAGTGGGAGGATGATTCTCATAATTCCTTTGCCAATACAAACATTTCATTTGTCCCAAGTTTGTCCTTCTCGCATCGAATTGTCATCAAATCAACTCTACAATCAATCTCTTGGTTGTTTTACCTTTCTCTTTAGTTGAATGTTTTTACTTTAAAACAAAATTCTACAACCAATGAATAACATAACAATCTATGAAATATTGTCATTTCTTTAGTAAAGGATGAGATATCATTAATGTCAGCTCTAAAATCATATAATACATTTTTCATCGAGTTTAAATATCCACTTGTTTGCTATAACAAGCTTGGAAAAATGAAAAAATAAAGGTGTTTGCTAATTTGAGGAATTAAAAATAGAATATAAAGGTGTTGGAATCATTATCTATATAGTTATATGACAGATGGGTGTTCATTAAATTAGGTAGGTTTTGAGGAAAATGATTCTAACCATTTATTGTGAAAGACTTTAAAAGTTATGAGCATTATTCATTGAAATGAATTGAGTTTGAAAATGATGGCAATTTAAAGATATACTAAGAAATACTTATTTATTAGTTGAAATGTTTTAGTGTAGTGAAATATATGTTGCATTGAGTTTTGGGAATATTATTCATTGAAATGAAATGAGTTTGAAAATGATGGTAGTTTAAAGATATATAAAGAAATACTTATTTATTAGTTGAAATGTTTGTGTAGTGAAATATATGTTGCATTGATTTTTTGGAATGAAATAAGTTTTAGAGATAACTAGAAGGTATTTTAAATTTTTAGAGGATAAGGATAATAAAAATTAATTAAAATTTTAAATAAAAAAATATTAAAAAAATTAAAAATAAAGATTTTAAAATATAAAATTATAATATTGGAGAATTCTTTTTGGATGTAAATTGATGATTTAGAAAAATTCTCCAACATCATAATTAACTGTGGAAATCTACATAATTAGATAAAATTATAATACAATTTAATAAAAAATAACAATTTTTAAATTTTAAATTTAAAGAGGTTATGTGTATGTATATTAAAATTAAAAAAAAAAATGTAGGATAAAAGAATGTATCATTTGTGTTCATTGTTGCAATTAACATCATTATTAGAACATGTATATTGTTTTGACATTTTGTGTATAAATAATATTTGTCATAATTTGAAGGTTGAATTAGTAAAAGAGTTTGGATAACCAATATCATTAGGCACCAGTTTGGATAGGAAACATTCAAATACATCCAAAACAATAAAAAAATGTCTTATAAACCTCTTTATTTTTTGTTAAAAATATTTAAAAGTTGTGTAGAAAGTTTCTTACATCTTTTACAGCATTTCCTTTTAAATAAATCTTCTTGATACATTCTCAACTTCATGAGGATAAAAATATGCAAGAATATATCTTTAAACATAAAGATAAGGTTTTGTTCAACATTGGGTGAAACATTTCTTTCATTCTCAAAACGATGTCAAAAACAAGTGTATATACTCTTGTGGCTTTTACAATAGAATTACATTACAAAGATGTGAAAATTAAATAGACCTTTATATATAGTAACAAAAGGGTTTTTAAGTACTATATTATGAACATTTAATGCAGAGATTAAAAAAGACATTCAATAAATTGAAATGACTTTAAATGATTTAACTGAAAATGTTTAGAATTACATCACAAAGATGTGAAAACTAACCTTTACATATACTAACAAAAAGTTTTCTTCTAAATACTATATCATGAACATTTAATGCGGAGGTTAAGAAAGACATTTAATAAATTGAAATGAATTTAAATGATTACTAACCTTTACATATACTAACAAAAAGTTTTATAATTACTATATCATGAAAATTTAATGCGGAGGTTAAGAAAGACATTTAATAAATTTAAATGATTTTTTAGAATATCGAATGAAAATGTTTATCTCAAGGAGGTGGTGTTGCATTTATTATTTTTAAATTATATAATGGATATGATGTTGATTGACAACAAGCTATTAAACATTTTGGATGTGAATTTGAAATGGTTGACATTTTGGATGTGAATTTGAAATGGTTGACATTTTGGATGTGAATTTGAAATGGTTGACATTGCTGATGTGTGCTTTTGTTTGGATTTGAAGGTTCATGGAAACAAGATTATATAATTCATTTCAATTTGATAATAAATTTTTTAGTTGTTGTTTTGAATTAATTTAATTTTAATCTTAAGCATGGGTATTTGAAAATGACTAAATGGGTATTTAAGTTAGTTTATGTAATAATGATATTTTGTTGATTGAGAACAAGTTAAAAGCTCTTAAACATTTTGGGTTTGAATTTGGAATGGTTGATTTTGGTGATATATGTTTTTGTTTGGATTTGAAGGTTAATGGAAATGAGATTATATAGTTCATTTTAATTTGATAAAAACGTTTCTAGTTGTTATTTTCGTTGATTTTCCAATAAGCTAGGTTAAGTATGTAGTTCATTTCAATTTTCATTTGTTTTAACCATAAACAAGAATGTTGCAGCAACCAAGATCACGAGAAGAAACACTATGCACAAGAACACAAGAAGTATCTTGGGAAACCCTTCTCAACAAGGGAAGAAAACCCAACCAAATCCTTTTCTATATTCTTCAAGAGAAAGATCTTCACCACCAAGATAAACCCTAGCACACAAGAGGGTGCTCAAACCTTAGAACTCTAGCGCCCAAGAGAAGTGGGCACCTTTTCCAAAGAAGTGTACTTGCTTAAATTTCCAAACTCACGAGAAAGATATCATTCCACAATGAGGAATCTTCCTTTACTTATATTAGACATGTCTTATCAACAGAAGTGTATTTTGGCTCAACAGGGCCGACCTCTCTAAGTCACTTTATAATTATTATTATTATTATTATTATAATTAATATTAAATAGATTAATTATCTTTTACATTTATTATTAATCACATTAAGGTGGGGCCGACCTATACCCTTTACATAACAATTAGGGTTACAGGCAGGTCTGACTCTTGAACAATATATAGCAAAGGATCTGATACACCCACTAGTGCTCATCCACTAGGGGCACATCCCTAGGGATGTTCATATCTCTAGCTTACAACATTACACAGAAAAAACAGATCTTCACACATTCACATGTGCTCGTCCACAGGCACGTCCA
Organism: Picea mariana; assembly: GCA_032191745.1. Taxonomy (NCBI): domain Eukaryota; kingdom Viridiplantae; phylum Streptophyta; class Pinopsida; order Pinales; family Pinaceae; genus Picea; species Picea mariana. The sequence goes on from JASDQU011245031.1 coordinate 7,674, forward strand.
CTCTATAGATATTCATTCCCACTATCTCACACAGGAGAATCATCTGGAGTTTCTCGTCAACTCTGTTGCTCCGAGGAGGCTAATACATCATATTCATTTAATATGTAGGAATAATAGTAGTAGTAAGATATAATTTGGTTCCAAATATTATTGAAAAATGTTTATGAGGTTCAAAGTATCAAGTTTATTGATATTTTTTAATCGAAGTTACATTTGAGTGGCATTTCATTATGGAAAAATCCCATTTTTATGAAAAAACCAAGCATATGATAACCCACTATTGTTTTTTTAGAGTGAATTACTGAAGGTAAACTTGATGTGTGATACATGCTAACAAAAAAAATGGTTGTAGGGCTATTTGGTTTTTGTTAGTAGAGGGTGGAGGTTTAAGGAAAGAACAATAAACATCCCTTACATGTCTTTGGGGTGCGAAGCTATAAGGGGACATTGGAGACATCCCTTAAACATCATCCTAAATAGAGGGATGCCCTAAAAAAAATGTTGTCATTTAACTCTATTCCATATGGGGAAATCCCAAGTTGTGTGTGGTGCGATATAAATTCAAAGTAGTCATGTTATATATATTTTTTGTTTTTCTAATTTATCTCTATATTAAAAATAACCCTTTAGTTTACAGGAATATTTGATAGTAATTTTAGGTTTTATAAAACAAACCTCATTGTAACATTAAATTTGCTACATTTTTGTTAAGAATTGAAAAAACTAAAAACATAGAAATTGGCTTTGGGCACTCTCGCTTGAAACCCCTAGCCCTCTCTTGCTCGATCTGACCACCTCCTTTGTTGGTTTGAAATAACCCCCTCCCACCCAAAACTCCTTTGAGGCTACAACATTTCAAGCCTTGATCTCTTCTCTTAACAAGCGACAAACCAAGCATGCACTATCTAAGTTTTTGAAGAAAGCAAATTCAATCCCCATAGTTAAGCTACTTCCCTTAGCTCCTTGCCTCAAATATTTTGCTCTAGCTAAATGAGGTCTCGTTGACAAGTTCATAGGATTATGGCCCTATCCCAAAGAAATGAATTTATGGATGCAAAAATATTAGAAAGCAATGATTCAAGGTAATCTCTTGTATTATTTTTGTCGTTAAGGATATAATGAATTTCTATTTGAAAAACAATATACAAAGATCTTTTTTTTTTCAGAATGGGCCCTATTTTTTGGGCCTAAGAGGAATATATTTGAACCAGTGTACGCCTAACTTCAACCTTCAAGTGGATGTGCCTTATGCATTCCAGTGTGGATTTGTTTGCCTCACCGCCCTTTGCATTACTAGAGTGATGACTCTTTGATGGCAATACGAAACATCTTAGGGAAATACATTGATAAATTTGAGCCCAAGGTAGGATTATTTGCATGTGCCATAATTTGTGTGGAAGTGGATCTGGAAAAAAGGCTCTCTGAGGTAATCACTTATTTCTAGACAACTGTATGCATTTGCAAGAGTTGGAATATGAACAACTTTCATTTAAATGCAAAGCATGTCATGAATACAACCATTTCACTAAAGACTACAAGCTAACAACCCTTATTTATCCCCTTACAGAAAAAGAAGAATAATGGAAATAGGAAAAAGAATCATGGGTATCAAGCAAGCTACCGTGTCATCCTCCAATGTATTAGAAGGATCAGTAGCTCCATCAATGAATAAATTTTCCATATTGTCTCAACCTAAGCTAGAGCCACTAGCCTCCTCATCAATCTGTCTTCAGCGAGAAACGACTTCCCTTCCCCTTATTGATATTATGGTAGCTGCGGGAGGTATTAACCTCTATGTGTAACCTTTGACGAGACTAGAATATTCCAAGAAGTAAGAGAAACCCTAAAATGTTGGATAGTAACCATAGAAAACAAGTCGACTCAAGAGAATAATTAATATTGAGTTATTATCCTCCATAAGTATAAGTTGGCCCGGTTAGGTCACTTGGAGGACTATAAATAAGAGGGAGCTAGAGCTCATTTGTCATTCACACTCTTACAACTCACACATATTTTTAGTGGTGCGCAAGTTTGGAGAAGGAATGCACCTTCAACTACTGCAACTGAGACTTTGGACTTGGTTATGGTTTGGACTTTTTGACTTGGTTATGGTTTGGACTTTCTATTTGGCACGCTAGCCTTGGAGAGAGATACGCTACCTTGTTAGCTATTGGTTTTAAGGTCTTCTTCAAAAATTATTCTGTCTGTCAAGGTTAAAGGTGCTCAAGGGCGGCTGCATGGCTATGGTTGGGTGACAATATTGCTATATTGTCTATGGAAAAATGAGCACTTCTCTTTAATTCTAATAGGTTATGGGCCCACACTATCTCAGACAGTCTAACCACTGGAAGATAGATTGGGAAGTTATTTGTTAAGCTCGTTATGGCACCAATTACAGTTGTAGCTAGGTTTTCTAATTATGCAGCTGCAATAAAATCTAACCTTTATGTTCATGCACTTTCGATGAAGCGTTTGACCTAATTTATTGACATCCTAGTGCACCCTAGCCTAGCGCACCTCTTGAAACCCTCAGCTAGCAAAAACGTCAGGTTTGAATTTTTGGTCAAAGTCAAAGTCAAAGGTTGGTTGGTCAAAGTCAAAGGTTGACTTCTGGTCAAATTGATTTTGTAGTCAAAGTTGAAATTTTAGAGTTTCTAGCTTGTTCTAATCATTGAATATTCTGATTGAGTTTCTAATCTCTTCTTGTCAAGATGGTATCTAGTTTCAGATTTGAAAACAAGTTGGATGATGCTACAAGGTTTCAAAGGTATGCACTTGTATATGCTATCTAAGCTATATCATCTAGCAAAACATGTGTGTTTGCAGGGAAAGTACTAGAGACCTTGTCCAAGCTGCAAATCTTCGATTCAGTGCATTGAGAAGAATAAGCACACCCTCCATAGCAAGTGAGGCTTCAGGTTCCATGTTTGATTAAATTGTTAAAATTTATATATATCAAGGGTGATAGTTGCTACATTACAAACTGCAAAAGCAATCTTTGAAAGATTTTATTATTGCTAGGTGAAATGAATACTTGAATGCATATGAAAACTATTGATATATATTTTGATTATACTTGTTCGCAAGATTAACTAACATCTCCTCTAGATAGATATTTCTTGTTTTCTCTTGTTGTTCTTGTTCTGGGCAGGTTCCCTTGTGAAATATGTTTGATAAACAATCCTTGTGGAAGTTGTCATAGAAGAAGTTTATAAGAATGACACAACTTTCAGATGGGCAGGAATCAGAACAAATAGAAACAAACTTAAAGAGACTCAGAGGAGTCAGACTCGAAGGAAGTCAGACATCAAAAGGAAACTAGAATAGGCTTGCGACACTTTGCAGAAAGCAAAGAGATATGCAGCAGACGGAAGCATGGACTCTCTCAGATGGAGGGAGTTGATCACATAATTTCAAAAGAAGAGCGTGCATATTTCTCATTTAGGCATGAAGTTGGGATTAGGAGGGAGCCAATCCCCAACGATATGATCCATTGAAGAATAATCTGTAAAGAGTATGAAGTATCTATCCATGTTCTTCATTGGAAGTAGCATCCATTCGAAAAGAAGCTTCAAGTATCCTTGGTTGTCCATCTACATTTATGTTCCTATAAAGAAGAAGTTGGAACCTTCGGAAAGGAAGGACATAGAATCTATAGAATAATCCATGAACTTGAACATTGAAGAGAAACATGAGGAAGAACATGAAGATTCCAAGAAAGAAACAAAGAAAAGTCAGAACAACCAATTGAACCAGTTATTATACCAAGAATCATAAGACTACCAACATGATTTAGATCGACTAGAAGCAGTCAAGCAGAAGGAATGGAAGGAAGTTGTGATGAAGAACAATGTATGTGAGAAATTGAAACAAATACTTAAGCATTGATAGATACAAGGCGAGACTCAGGGCTAGAGGGTTATCCCATAAGGAGGGAGAAGACTATGATGACAACTTGTTCCAGTAACCAGACATACCTCTACTTGATCCATTATATCTCTTACAGTATCCATGGTTTGGAGTTTACATCAAATGAATGTAAAGAATGTTCTTCTCAACAAAGTAATTGAAGAAGAAGCGTATATAGAGTAACCTCAAGGTTTTGAGGTATACTAGAAAGAGACCCTTGTATGAAGATGGAAGAAGACCTTGTATGGATTCAAGCAAACTTGGTGCAGAGCCTCTCATGTACAACAAAAGCGTGGTGAAAACTTCCTATGACAGAGGAAGTATATTGAAATGGTTCTTCAGAAGTCCGGGATGATGGATTTCAAATCCATGCCAAACTCCCATGGTGACAGATATGAAGAAGTTGAGAGACTCTGATCCAGTAGACCCGTCTCTGTATCAACAATTGATTGGCTCGTTAATGTATTTGGAGAATACTCAGTCGGATATTTGCTTTGTGGTACGTTTGAGTTATGATATACAGTTGCATGGATTCATATGGGAAGGGAGTGCAGATGAGAGAAGAAATGTTACTTGGATATGTTTCATTTTGAGTTTTGCCACGATGTCATGGGATAGAAGGAAACAAAATTTTGTTGCACTCAGCACTACAGAAGCAGAGTATATTGCAGCTTATGATGCTTGTACAGAAGCAGTGTGGCTCTGTAAGTTGGTTTCTAGACTGTTTGATCAATTGTTGGATTCAACCGTGATATATTTTGATAATCAGATTTGTGTGAAGCTTTCAGAGAACCCAATGTTCCATGACAAGTTGAAGCACATTGAGATCGAGTATTATTTTCTCCATGATAGAGTCTAGAGGGGAGAAGTGGTTCTCCAGTATATCTTCACAAATGAGCATATAACAGATATTTTGGTAAAGCCTCTATCAAAGATGACTTCCTTATTGGAAAAGGAAGAGATTACTCCCAGGTTGGGAGGGAGCATTGATATGTTATTTATTTATGGGCAGTCATTTTCTAGTTTAGAAAATGGTCTAGGTTGGGCAATCACCTTCCAGTCCAGAAAATGACCCAAGATTTATGACGGACAAGCATTTTCCAGTTCGGAATATGGTCCAGATCGGACAGTCATTTTCGTAATGAAAATGGTCCGATAGACTATTGATGTACCATAGACAGAGATTCTTCTTGTGGACAGTGTGGGGGAATGGTCTAGGACAGTCATTATTCTTGGCAGACACTTTGAGTGGTGGTCAAGCAGAATGGTCCACCTCTTTGGGCAGTCATTCCTTCGAAGTTCACAGTTGTGAGCAGTTTCGAAGAATGGTACATTATAGGAGGTTGGTGTAGGATAATCATTTCCATTGGGAAAAGGTCTGGACAGTCATTCCCTAGGGAAAACTCATTCTCTCCAGGTTGCACTGTGATTAGTGTTGGAAGAATGGTCCAGTTAGGTGAATGGTCCAGGTTCAGCGATCGGGGACAAGCATTCATTAGGGAAGACTCATTCTCTCTAGGTTGCAGTATGATTAGTGTCGGAGGAACGGCCCAGTTAGGTGAATGGTCCAAGCTCAGAAATCAGGGATGGTTATTCTTCTATGCTTGGGAAGAATAGACCAGATAGCCCATGGCTAATGTTTTTACCTTATGAGGGAAAATACTCTTCCAGATCTCACAGATGTGAGTGGAGGAATGGCCCAAATGACTCTGTTTGTATCATGATATTGTTTATGAAGATTGATATCAGATGATATGATTGTTGTGGAGACTATATGTCCCTGGAAAGTAGTTGTATGCTACGGTGGTGGATGTGCTCCACCAGTAGTGACTGTGTGTCACTGGTTAGTAGCTATGTGCTACTAGAAGTGATTGCATACCATTCGGTAGTAGTTTTGTACTACTATGGATAAACACAATTGTGTTCTATTGGATGGTGGTGTAGCAGATGCATGTTATTATTTGATTGCCATGGAGACTATAACTAGTGTCAGAGATGATTTCCAGCTAGATGGATAGTCATTGTGTTGGTGGAAAGACATTCTCCCTATGGAGAATGGTCCAGGTTGACAAATTGTTGACGTATCATGGAATGGTATTTTCCTAAGGCACAAGTTGTGGCCCGATTAGGAAAATGGTTCAGGACTGATATTCTCCTGAGGCACAGTTATTGGCTCGATCAGGTTGAATAGTCTTCCCCCTAAGGACATGATGTATCGATTGGGGTGGTTGATACAAGACCGATATTTTATAAGGCATATGGGTAGATATGGATCTCTATGGTACATATGACCCGATTAGAAAAATAGTCTGAGACTGACATTCCTGTAGGAATTGTCTCTGTAGCCCATGGCATGGCTTTCAACATCTGTTGGGACAGTCATTCTTCTAGGACGTATGTCTGAATCAGAAGAATGGTCCTTGTATCACTATGTTGAGTGAGTGACTTATTCAGCATCATGCCTGATTACTCAGGTGGAGTATGGCTTCGAGAGATGATGTAGTTGATGCTATCAGATGATACTGATAGTGTTGATGTTTCTCATGAGTTGATCTACGTGATCATGAGATAACATGTGTGGCTATGATGATGCTACCGGTTGAATGGTCTATTTGTGCTCAAGACCATTGCATTTAATACCTCCCTAGCTTGGAGGGAGTGTCGATATTATGGTAGTTGCGGGAGGTATTAACCTCTACGTGTAACCTTTAACGAGACTAGAATATTTCAGGGAGTAAGAGAAACCCTAAAACGTTGGATAGTAACCCTAAAAGACAAGTCGGCTCAAGAGAATAATTAATATTGAGTTATTATCCTCCATAAGTATAAGTCGGCCTAGTTAGGTCACTTGGAGGACTATAAATAAGAGGGCGCTAGAGATCATTTGTCATTCACACTCTTACAACTCACACAAATTAGTGGTGCGCAAGTTTGGAGAAGGAATGCACCTGCAACTACTGCAACTGGGACTTTGGACTTGCATATGGTTTGGACTTTCTAATTTGGTTATAGTTTGGAATTTCTATTTGGCACGCTAGGCTTTGAGAGAGATACGCTACCTTGGTTAGCTATTGGTTTTAAGGTCTGCTTCCGAAATTATTCTATCTATCAAGGTTAAAGGTGCTCGGGGGTGGTTGCGTGCCTATGGTTGGGTGACAATATTGCTATATTTTCTATGGAAAAACAAGCACATCTCTTTAATTCTAAAACCCCTCTCTTAGGGGGGATTGAACATGTTCTCAATACTCAGAACTTTGTTCCCTCAATATTTCCATATCCTCAAATGGAACCTCAAAGCTTTCCAAAGGCCAATCCATTCCTAGAAATAATCTCTAACCATCTAGAAGATAAGTATCTAACCCTAGAAAATCCCATCACATAATCTAGTGGGGTTCTTACTCAAAAAAGGCCCAATGGCAGTAGGGAGAAGATGATGTAGACCTCGAAGAAGAAGGATTCATGAATAATCTTGGGAGGAAAATTCTTAAAGAAAAGAGAGAAGCAATAGTGTCCAAGGAGAAATACCTAGGGCTTCAAGCATCTATTGAGAACTCATGCAAAATTGGATTCAAAATCATCTTTGTAAAAAGTTTGGGAAAGCAACTGATGCCATATCTCATGAGAGGCAGTTTGAAACCTTCATCAATGAAATAATTAAGATATCTCCTAAAATAGTAGGGGAATGGGAAGTAGGTTTAAAATAGAATCTTTAAGGGACTTGATAATATTTGAAAAACAAGTTGTTATCCTCATGTAGTAGACCAAGCTCAAAGATAATGTGATTCTAGAAATAGATAGTAAGAAGTGGAAAGCAAGCTGAGGGATAGCAGCCAATGCTCGAGAGGCTTCGGGGGCTATCTACACATTAAGGGACAAGATAATGTTTGAGGTAGTTCACACTCAAGTTACCCAACATTGGATCCTAGTTATTCGTGTTCATCAAGAATCTAGAAAACAAGTTCAGATATATAATGTTTATGCTCGTGTACAATATAAAGAGAAGAGCGATTGTTGGAAATATTTAAGCAAAATACTAGAATTTCGTTATGTTAAAAAAAATATTGTAGAATGTGACTTCAACATGGCCATATCCAACAAGGATAAAAGGGAAGGAAGCGTAGTTTTGGATCACTTCAGAGAGAGAATGGATGGCATCAAGGATCTAGTGAATGTTGTCCCAAAGAGAGTAAAGTATACATGGTCAAATTGAAGGGTGGGACCAGGTCACATAACTACGAGGCTAGATGGATTTCTCCATCACAATGACTTCTTGCTCGAAAATCTATCATTATCCTCTTATATCAATCCATTCAGAATATTTGATCATAGATCTATCTCATAAAGTTTTTAACCAATTCAAGACTTTGGTTTTATCCCCTTTCATTCAATAAATCCTTTATGGTTGCATGACTCAAGAGAAATGGACATAATAAGAGAGGTCTAGAGCAAACCAATCCAAGGTTCTCCTTCATATGTGTGGGAGAAAAAACTCGAGCAATCAAGATGGATCTAAAATCTTGGGGAAAATCCTCCTTTCAGCACCCATTGTAGGAAAGATTGGATATCCAAGATCAACTGAGTAGTTTGCAGGCCAAAATGGAATCAAAAGAGGTAGCACAATAGAGTATTTTAGATAATTGAAATCTATGCAGAAGACTACATCAAGTGAATAGGAAATAGGAGCATTGGAGGATAAATAAGGAAGTTTATGGTTGAAAGTTGGGGACAAGAATACATCATTCTTTCACAAACAAGAAAAGAAGACTAAAAAATAAGAATGTATAAGAAATAACCCTAGAGAATGGAGAAAGGCTCGTTGAATTTGAGGCCATCAGGGAGGTGGCTCACAACCATTTCAAAGCTTTGTTCTCGAAGGAAGAAGAGGTCAATCCTAAATTTGTTGTTGCAATGCTCCAAGGGATCCCGAGACTAGTCAAAGATGAGGAAAATAAAGAGTTGGGCAAGGAAATCAATGAAGATGAAGTGACTGATGCCATAGGGAGTCTAGAGTTGGACAAAGCTCTAGGCTTTGATGGGTTTTCAATTCACTCTTTCAATCTTGCAGGACTATCATATAATTTACATTTGTTGTATGTTGAACTAGTCTAGAAGGAATCCCAAGCTAGGAGGAAGTACAAATTCATTTTTTTCCTCAATCCCAAAAGAGAGCCACCCCACCACCTTTTCAATATTCTAGCCCATTTATCTTTGTAACGTTGCTTACAAGATCCTGACAAAAATCCTAGAAAATTGAATAAAACATATTCTTCCAAATATTATCTCAGAAAATCAAGGAGGTTTCATTTGAAAGACACAAATTATTGAATTATTGATAATATTCCTCTTGGGTAAGAGACAATCAATTCTAGTGAAGGAATGATCACTAAAATGGACAAGGCAAATGCATTTGACAAGGTATATCATTTCCTTTTATTTGAAGTTTTACAAATGTTTGGTTTTCCAAATACCTTTATTCACTAAATAAAAGCCCACAATGGTTTCCCATGCGTAGTCCCTTTGGTGTAGTGTAGAACCACCTCTTTCTTCTAGAGGAAAAGAGAACTACAACAAGGTTGTTAGATTTCACCTCTTCTTTATATATCTATGGAAAACTCTGAGAAAAAGATTATAACAAGAGAGGATACTTGGAAACCTTCCAGAAATCCTAATAGTCGAAGGAGTCAAAGAAATAAATCACTCACTGCTTGTAGATGATACTCTTCTCATAGGGTATATTCGACCATAATTGTTGAGAGATTTAAGACTAGCACAAGCACATTATTAAAAGTGGTTGATATGTGTGGATAAGCGTCATTACAGATTTGATTGGACCTGTTTACATGTCTTTCCCATCAAATGAACCCGTTTTGACGAAGGAGAATTAAGACGCAAAATAAAACACATTATTAAAAGTGATTGATATGTGTGGATAAACGTCATTACAGATTTGATTGGAACTGTTTACATGTCTTTCCCATCAGATGAACCCGTCTTGACGAAGGAAAATTAAGACGCAAAATAAAGGAGTGTTACATGCAAATCTCCAAAATTAAACAAACTCAAAAATAAAAAAATCTCCAAAATTAAACAAACTCAAAAATTAAAAAATCTCCACGATTGTAACACTGAATGCATAGTAAAGCTAAAAGGTACCACGACTGTACCTTCACAGCGTCGAGATCCTCCTGGCCGCTCGATCTCGATCTCGGCGAAGTTTCTTGACGGTCTTGGAGCAGGGCCTCCATGGCAGAGCCCCACCCGCAGAATACCGCTGAGAGTGCAAAGAAACAGAGAATGCGCAGAGAGCAGAGAATGGAGAAACGGAAACAGCCAAGTAAAGCATGCAAATCAGAAACGTTCAATGTACCATGAATGATAATGGTCTACCAACACACATACACTACAAGATGAGAAACAACAAGAAAGTGAAACGTTTGAATGGGAAAGGTTAAAAACAACAGTAACTAAAAGAAAATTACTTGACGATGGAGAAATTATAGGGTAAATCTTGCTAATTGAATCCACTAATGACTAACGCTTGCTTTTTGAACTGCAAGGATGATACCATATCAAATTAAAGCCCTTCAGTATGTGTGATGACGAAGAATATTCCTTATTAAATGAATCTAAAGCCCTTCAGTATGTGTGATGACGAAGAATATTCCTTATTAAATAAATCTAATTCATAAAAAGAGGGAGGGATTAATGTGAAAGTTTTAAATAAGTATATGCCTTCATCCTAAATATATTGGATCAAGTCATAAGTGCATTAGGTGGGAGGATAAATAAAGGAAAAAATCATATTTATGGGTGGAACATGTTTCCTCATGAGTGACAATCAATAGTTAAAATTTTAGAGTTTCCATGTGCTTTAAATTAGACAACATTYGAATAYTTAGGAATGCTTGATAATATATAGTACACAAAATAAAAAACAAAATGCAGTAATGGGGYTYYTAGTGGCTAAATCTAGATAACATAGTGGTCTTGATTAAATTAGTCTGATCAACCTTACAAATATATTAAGGCTCAACCATGTTGGCTCCAGCATGGATAATGCAACAAATCAAAAGAGAAATYAGGAAGTTTCTTTGKCAAGAAGGGAATACCAACATTGAGAAGTATCATCTAATCAATTGGAACCTAGTGAGGSCTCCAAACGAGARTGGAGRGCTAGATATTAAAGATCCRYTGCTTATGAATGTAACATTTGGGGAAAMAATATTATGGACACTAGTGTCGAGCAAAAAGGRATGGTGGAATATTGTATTACATAAACATATCTTTGATACAATAGAAAGAGAAGTTTAGACYAACCAATCTTGGAGGAYAGGGGATCACCCATTTGGAAACTATGTAAGGTAGTGAGTCCCATCATCCAAGATCATTTAACTTGGATTCAAGGAAATGGAAAAGAAGCCAAGATCTGGGAGGATGGAATCATGGGGAAGCATCCATTAATATGTCATTGGGAATTAGTTGAAATAAGAGAATGGTTGAAGGATCGTGTAATCCTCAATCTATATGAGGTATTGATGTGAGATTGATTGAACTTAGGTCATTGGAACGGATGGAAAGTGTTATCTTTGTTGGATTCGATTAAAGGCTCAGTTGCATTCTCTCCTCTCCCATCTACAAGGAGAAACCCCACTAAATATTCATATCCAGGATAGCCTGAGTTGGGGTCCTCAAGGAAGAATGTTAGGAAAGGATATGATCCAGGTGGATATTGGTGGCCACCCGCCCATTCCAATTGGACCCACACCATTGTTTCTTTTAGTTTTTTAGTTTCCTTAATTGTAGCACAATTTACTATTTTTAGTAGTTCTTCGGATCCTGAACTTCTGGAGCTGTTTTGAGGCCCTAAACGACGTTTTTTGGGCATGAATGTTGCGGCGAATATGAATCCATTCCGGACTCGATATTCACTATCAGCAGTGTAGTCCTCGAATAGATATTTCTATGATGTATCATGTGCGTCAAACGGAGATAGTATGCCAAAGTTACGACCCCGAGAAATTGATGTACCAATTTACCCCAACGGGGCCCATATTCTGGTGTTTCATCTCCTAGAGTTAGGTTTTTGGATGTTTAGGGTTTTCCATTGGTTCTCAGTAATATATAGGCCTTCGAGCCTCATTGTAACAAGCAGTTCAGAGGCCAGTATCCGCCACATCTCTTCTTAGAGATAAGCTACCAGCGCCCTAGCTAGTTTATTTCCATTCTGTCTGTAAGCATTATTCAGTCATTTGTTAGTAATGAAATGAAGTCTTATTTCCGCTGCATCTTTGCGTTTATGTGTATTTATGTATTTCATTGTGTTCCTACATAAATCCAGATCAAGATACTCTTTAAAACTAAGCAATATCCCCTAGCCTCCAAGGTCAGTGTTGTGGAAACAAATTTCGAGAGGAGATGGTTTGTCGAAAGTGAAAATATTTGTGAGATTATGGCCCATGGGAAGCTTCTAACATCAAATAACTTAAGAAATAAAGGGGTCAAAGGTCCATTGAGATGCTCTTTATGCTACATGGTTGAAGAATCATT
>JASDQU011245031.1:34511-45019 GCA_032191745.1 Picea mariana
ATATATATATATATATATATATTGTTTTTCTAATTTATCTCTATATTAAAAATAACCCTTCAGTTTACACAAATATTTCATAGTAATTTTAGGTTTTCTAAAACAAACCTCATTATAACATTAAAGTTGCTACATTTTTGTTAAGAATTGAAAAAACTAAAAACATAGAAATTGGCTTTGGGCACTCTCGCTTGAAACCCCTAGCCCTCTCTTGCTCGATCTGACCACCTCCTTTGTTGGTTTGAAATAATCCCCCCACCCCAAACTCCTTTGAGGCTACAACATTTCAAGCCTTGATCTCTTCTCTTAACAAGCGACATCCCAAACATGCACTATCTAAGATTTTGAAGAAAGCAAATTCAATCCCCATATTTAAGCTTCTTCCCTTAGCTCCTTGCCTCAAATATTTTTCTCTAGCTAAATGAGGTCTCATTGACAAGTTTATAGGATTATGGCCCTCTCCCAAAGCAATGAATTTATGGATGCAAAAATACTAGAAAGCAATTATTCAAGGTAATCTCTTGTATTATTTTTGCAGTTAAGGATATAATGAATTTATATTTGAAAAACAATATATAAAGATCTTTTTTTTTAGAATGGGCCCTATTTTTTGGGCCTAAGAGGAATGTATCTAAACCAGTGGACACTTGACTTCAAACTTCAAGTGGATGTGCCTTATGCATTCCAGTGTGGATTTGTTTGCCTCATCGCCCTTTGCATTACTAGAGTGACGACTCTTTGATGGAAATACGAAACATCTTGGGGAAACACATTGATAAATTTGAGCCCAAGGTAGGATTATTTGCATGTGCCAGAATTTGTGTGGAAGTGGATCTGGAAAAAAGGCTCTCTGAGGTAATCACTTATTTCTAGACAAATGGATGCATTTGCAAGAGTTGAATTATGAACAAATTCCATTTAAATGCAAAGCATGTCATGAATACAACCATTTCACTAAAGACTACAAGCTAACAACCCCTATTTATCCCCTTACAGAAAAAGAAGAATAATGGAAATAGGAAAAAGAATCACGGGTATCAAGCAATCTACCTCGTCATCCTCCAATGTATTAGAAGGATCGATAGCTCCATCAACGAATAAATTTTCCATATTGTCTCAACCTAACCTAGAGCCATTGGCCTCCTCATCAATCTATCTTCAGCAAGAAACTGCTTCCCTTCCCCTTATTGATATTACGGTAGTTGCGGGAGGTATTAACCTCTACGTGTAACCTTTGACGAGACTAGAATATTCCGGGAAGTAAGAGAAACCCAAAAATGTTGGATAGTAACCCTAGAAGACAAGTCGACTCAAGAGAATAATTAATATTGATTTATTATCCTCCATAAGTATAAGCCGACCCAGTTAGGTCACTTGGAGGACTATAAATAAGAGGGCACTAGAGCTCATTTGTCATTCACACTCTTACATCTCAAACAAATTAGTGGTGCGCAAGTTTGGAGAAGGAATGCACCTACAACTACTGCAACTGGGACTTTGGACTTGGTTATGGTTTGGACTTTCTGACTTGGTTATGGTTTGGACTTTCTATTTGGCACGCTAGCCTTGGAGAGAGATATGCTACCTTGGTTAGCTATTGGTTTTAAGGTTTTATTCAAGAATTATTCTGTCTATCAAGATTAAAGGTGCTCGGGAGTGGTTGTGTGCCTATGGTTGGGTGGCAATATTGTTATATTGTCTATGGAAAAACGAGCACATCTCTTTAATTCTAACAAGTTATGGGCCCAGTTACAGTTGTAGCTAGGTTTTCTAATTATGCAGTTGCAACAAAATCTAACCCTTGTGTTCAGGCATTTCTGATGAATCGTTTGACCTAATTTCTTGACATCCTAGTGCGCCCTAGCCTAGCGCGCCTATTGAAACCCTCAACTATAAAAAATGTCAAGTTTGAATTTTTTGTCAAAGTCAAAGTCAAAGTTTGATTGGGAAAAGTCAAAGGTTCATTGGTCAAAGTCAAAGGTTGACTTCTAGTCAAATTGATTTTATAGTCAAAGTTGAAATTTTAGATTTTATAGCTTGTTATAATCATTGAATATTCTAATTGAGTTTCTAATCTCTTATTGTCAAGATGGTATCTAGTTTCAAATTTGAAAAAAAGTTGGACGATGCTACAAGGTTTCAAAGGTATGCACTTGTATATGCTATCTAAGTTATATCATCTAGCAAAACATGTGTGTTTGCAGGGAAAGTACTAGATACCTTGTCCAAGTTGTAAATCTTGGATTTAGTGCATTGAGAAGAACAAGCACACCCTCCATAGCAAGTGAAGCTTCAGGTTCCAGGTTTGATTAAATTGTTAAAATTTATATATATCAAGGGTGATAGTTGCTACATTACAAACTGTGAAAGAAATCTTTGAAAGATTCTATTATTGTTAGGTGCAATGAATACTTGACTGCATATGAAAACTATTGATATATATTCTTATTGTACTTGTTCGCAAGATTAACTAACATCTCCTCTAGATAGATATTTCTTGTTTTCTCTTGTTGTTCTTGTTCCGGGCAGGTTCCCTTGTGAAATATGTTTGATGAACAATCCTTGCGGAAGTTGTCATAGAAGAATTCTATAAGGATGACACAACTGCCAGATGGGCAGGAATAAAAAAAAATAGAAACAAACTTAAAGAGACTTAGAGGAGTCAAACTCGAAGGAAGTCAGGCATCAAAAGGAAACCAGAACAGGCTTGCGACACTTTGCAGAAAGCAAAGAGATATGCAGCAAACGGAAGCATGGACTCTCTCAGATGGAGGGAGTTGATCACATAATTCCAAAAGAAGAGCGTGCATATTGCTCATTCAGGCATGGAGCTGGGATTAGGAGGGAGCTAATCCCCAATGATATGATCCATTGAAGAAGAATCCGTAGAGAGTATGAAGTATCTATCCATGTTCTTCATTGGAAGTAGAATCCATTCGAAAAGAAGCTTTGAGTATCCTTGGTTGTCCGTCTACATTTATGTTCCTATAAAGAAGAAGTTGGAACCTTCATAAAGGAAGGACATAGAATCTATAGAAGAATCGATGAACTCGAACATTGAAGAGAAACATGAGGAAGAACATGAATATTCCAAGAAAGAAAGAAAGAAAAGTCAGAACAACCAATTGAACCAGTTATTATACCAAGAATCATATGACTACCAACATTATTTAGATCGACTAGAAGTAGTCAAGCAAAAGGAATGGAAGGAAGTTGTGATGAAGAACAATGTATGTGAGAAATTGTGAAAAAGACTTAAGCATTGATAGATACAAGGTGAGACTCGGGGCTAGAGGGTTATCCCAGAAGGAGGAAGAAGACTATGATGACAGCTTGTTCCAGTAACCAGACATACCTCTACCCGAGTCATTATATCTCTTGCAGTATCCATGGTTTGGAGTTTACATCAGATGAATGTAAAGATTGTTCTTCTCAACATAGTAATTGAAGAAGAAGTGTATGTATAGAAACCTCAAGGTTTTGAGGTATGCCAGAAAGAGACCCTTGTATGCATATGGAAGAAGGCCTCGTATGGATTCAAGCAAACTTGGTGCAGAGCCTCTCATGTACAACAAAAGCATGGTGAAAACTTCCTATGATAGAGGAAGTATATTGAAATGGTTCTTCAGAAGTCTAGGATGATGGATTGAAAATCCATGGAAAACACCCATGATGACAGATATGAAGAAGTTGAGAGACTCTAATCCAGTAGACTCGTCTCTGTATCAACAATTGATTGGTTCGTTAATGTATTTGGAGAATAATTAGCCGGATATTTGCTTTGTGGGACGTTTGAGTTATGATATACAACTGCATGGATTCATATGGGCAAGGAGTGCATATGACAGAAGAACTACTACTTGGATATGTTTCAGTTTGAGCTTTGCCACGATGTCGTGGGCTAGCAGGAAACAAAATTTTATTGCACTCAGCATTGCAGAAGTAGAGTATATTGCAGCTTGTGATGCTTGTATGGAAGCAGTTTGGCTCTGTAAGCTAGTTTTTGGATTGTTTGATCAAGTGTTGGATTCGACCATGATATATTGTGATAATCATAGTTGTGTGAAGCTTTCAGAGAACCTGGTGTTCCATGACAAGTCGAAGCACATTGAGATCGAGTATTATTTTCTCCATGATAGAGTCCAGAGGGGAGAAGTGGTTCTCTGGTATATCTTCACAGATGAGCAGATAATAGATATTTTGGTAAAGCCTCTATCCAATATGAAAAGTTTGTGTACTTAAGGGACAAGCTGGTACTCGTGGAGATGACTTCCTTGTTGGAAAAGGAAGAGATTACTCCCAGGTTGAGAGGGAGAACTGATATGTTATTTATTTATGGGCAGTCATTTTCCAGTTCGAAAAATGGTCCAAGTTGGACAGTCACCTTCCAATCCAAAAAGTGGCCCAAGATTTTTGACGGACAAGCATTTTCCAGTTCGGAAAATGGTCCAGATCGGACAGTCATTTTCGTAATGAAAATGGTCCGATAGACTGTTGATGTACCATAGACAGAGATTCCCCTTGTGGATAGTGTGGGGGAATGGTCTAGGACAATCATTCTTCTTGGCAGTAACTTTCAGTAGTGGTCAAGCAGAATGGTCCACCTCTTTGGGCAGTCATTCCTTCGAAGTTCACAATTAATGTGAGCAGTTTCGAAGAATGGTATGTTATAGGAGGTTGGTGTAGGACAATCATTTCCATTAGGAAAAGGTCCAGACAGTCATTCCCTAGGGAAAACTCATTCTCTCCAAGTTGCACTGTGATTAGTGCCGGAAGAATGGCCCAGATAGGTGAATTGTCCAAGTTGAGGAATCGGGGACAAGCATTCCCTAGGGAAGACTCATTCTCTCCAGATTGCACTATGATTAGTGTCAGAGGAATGTCCCAATTAGGTGAATGGTCCAGGCTCAAAAATCAAGGACAATTATTCTTCTATGCTTGGGAAGAATAGAACAAATAGCACATGGCTGATGTTTTTATCTTCCGAGGACAGATACTCTTCCAGATCTCATAGATGTGAGTGGAGGAATGGCCCAGATGACTCAGTTTGTATCATGATATTGTTTATGCAGGTTGATATCAAATGATATGATTGTTGTGGAGACTATATGTCCCTAGAAAGTAGTTGTATGCTTCGGTGGTGGATGTGCTCCACAGGTAGTGACTGTGTGTCACTAGTTAGTAGCTATGTGCTACTAGAAGTGGTTGTGTACCACTCGGTAGTAGTTGTGTACTACTATGGATATACACAATTGTGTTCTATTGGATGGTGTTGTAGCAGTTGCATGCTATTATCTGATCGCCATGGAAACTACCACTAGTGTTGGAGATGATTTCCATCTAGATGGATAGTCAGTGTGTTGGTGGACAAACATTCTCCCTATGGAGAATGGTCCAGGTTGACAGATTGCTGGCGTATCATGGACTGGTATTTTCCTAAGGCACTGGTTGTGGCCCGATTAGGAAAATCGTTCAGAATCGATATTCTCCTGAGGCACAGTTATTGGCTCGATCAGGTTGAATAGGCCACCTCCTAAGGAAATGATGTCCCGATTGGGGTGGTTGATACAAGACGGATATTTTCTAAGGCATATGGGTAGAGATGGATCTCTATGGTACATATGAACTGATTAGAAAAATAATGTGACACTGACATTCCTATAGGAATGGTCTCTGTAGCCCACGGCGTGACTTTCAGCATCTGTTGGGACAGTCATTCTTCTAGGACGTATGTTTGAATCAGAAGAATGGTCATTGTATCACTCTGTTGAGTGAGTGACTTATTCAGTATCATGCTCGATTACTCAGGTGGAGTATAGCTTCGAGAGATGATGCAGTTGATGCTATCAGATGATATCGATAATGGTGATGTTGCTCATGAGTTGATCTACGTGATCATGAGATAACTTGTGTAGCTATGATGATGCTACCGATTGAATGGTTTATTTGTGCTCAAGACCATTGCCTATAATACCTACCTAGCTAGAAGGGAGTGTTGATATTATGGTAGATGTGGGAGGTATTAACCTCTACGTGTAACCTTTGACGAGACTATAATATTTCAGGGAGTAAGATAAACCCTAAAACGTTGGATAGTAACCCTAAAAGACAAGTCAACTCAAGAGAATAATTAATATTGAGTTATTATCCTCCATAAGTATAAGTCGGCCCAGTTAGGTCACTTGGAAAACTATAAATAAGAGGGCGCTAGAGCTCATTTTTCATTCACACTCTTACAGCTCACACAGATTAGTGGTGCACAATTTTGGAGGAGGAATGCACCTGCAACTACTACAACTAGGAATTTGGATTTGGTTATGGTTTGGAATTTCTGACTTGGTTATGGTTTGGACTTTATATTTGGTACGCTAACCTTGGAGAGAGATACACTACCTTGGTTAGCTATTGGTTTTAAGGTCTGCTTCCAAAATTATTTTGTCTGTCAAGGTTAAAAGTTCTCGGGGGTGGTTGTGTGCCTATGGTTGGGTGACAATATTGCTATATTGTCTATGGAAAAATGAGCACATCTCTTTAATTCTAACACCCCTCTCTTATGGGGGATTGAACATGTTCTCTATACTTAGAACTTTTTTCCCTCAATATTTCTATATCATCAAATGGAACCTCAGAGCTTTCCAAAAGCCAATCCATTCCTAGAAATAATCTATAACCATCTAGAAGATAAGTATCTAACCCTAGAAAATCCCATCACATAGTCTAGTGGGGTTCTTACTCAAAAAAGGCACAATAGCAGTAGGGGGAAGATGATGAAGACCTCGAAGAAGAAAGATTCATGAATAATCTTGGGAGGAAAATGCTTAAAGAAAAGAGAGAAGCAATAGTGTCCAAGGAGAAAAACCTAGGGCTTCAAGCATCTATTGAGAGCTCATTCAAAATTGGATTCAAAATCATCTTTGTAAAAAGTTTGGGAAAGCAAGTGATGCCATATCTCATGAGAAGCAGTTTGAAACCTTCATCAATGAAATAATTAAGATATCTCCTAAAATCGTAGGGGAATGGGAAGCAAGTATATATAGAAGCTTTAAGGGACTTGATAATTTTTGAAAAACAAGTTGGTATCCTCATGTAGTAGACCAAGCTCAAAGATAATGTGATTCTAGAAATAGATAGTAAGAAGTGGAAAGCAAGCCGAGGGATAGCAGCTAATGCTCGAGGGGCTTCGGGGGCTATCTACACATTATGGGACAAGATAATGTTTGAGGTAGTTCACAGTCAAGTTACCCAACATTGGATCCTAGTTATCCGTGTTCATCAAGAATCTAGAAAACAAGTTCAGATATATAATGTTTATGCTTCTATACTATATAAAGAGAAGAGCGATTGTTGGAAATATTTAAGCAAAATACTAGAATTTTGTTATGTTAAAAACAATATTGTAGCATGTGACTTCAACATGGTTGTATCCAACAAGGAGAAAGGGAAAGGAAGCATAGTTTGGGATCACTTCAGAGAGAGAATGGATGACATCAAGGATCTAGTGAATGTTGTCCCAAAGAGAGTAAAGTATACACGGTCAAATTGAAGGGTGGGACCATGTCACATAACTGTGAGGCTAGATGGATTTCTCTATCACAATGACTTATTGCTTGAAAATCTATCATTATCCTCTTATATCAATCCATTCAGAATATTTGATCATAGATCTATCTCGTAAATTTTTTAACCAATTCAAGACTTTGGTTTTATCCCCTTTCATTGAATAAATCCTTTATGGTTGCATGACTCAAGAGAAATGGACATGATAAGAGAGTTCTAGCGCAAACCAATCCAAGGTTGTCCTTCATATGTGTGGGAGAAAAAAACTCGAGTAATCAAGATGGATCTAAAATCTTGGGAAAAATCCTCCTTTCAGCACCCATTGTAGGGAAGATTGGATATCCAAGATCAACTGAGTAGTTTGCAGTCCAAAATGGGATCAAAAGAGGCAACACAATAGAGTATTTTAGAGAATTGAAATCTATGTAGAAGACTACATCAAGTGAATAGTAAATAGGAGCATTAGAGGATAAATAAGGAAGTTTATGGTTGAAAGTTGGGGACAAGAATACATCATTCTTTCACAAACAAGCAAAGAAGACTAAAAAATAAGAATGTATAAGAAATAACCCTAGAGAATGGAGAAAGGCTCGTTGAATTTGAGGCCATCAGGGAGGTGGCTCACAACCATTTCAAAGCTTTGTTCTCGGAGGAAGAAGAGGTCAATCCTAAATTTGTTGTTGCAATGCTCCAAGGGATCTCGAGACTAGTCAGAGATGAGGAAAATAAAGAGTTGGGCAAGGAAATCAATGAAGATGAAGTGATTGATGCCATAGGGAGTCTAGAGTTGGACAAAGCTCTAGGCCTTGATGGGTTTTCAATTCACTCTTTCAATCTTGCAGGACTATCATATAATTTACATTTGTTGTATGTTGAACTAGTCTAGAAGGAATCTCAAGCTAGGAGGAAGTACAAATTCATTTTTTTCCTCAATCCCAAAAGAGAGCCACCCCACCACCTTTTCAATATTCTAGCCCATTTCTGTTTATAACGTTGCTTATAAGATCCTGACAAAAATCCTAGAAAATTGAATAAAACATATTCTTCCAAATATTATCTCAGAAAATCAAGGAGGTTTCATCTAAAAGACACAAATTATTGAATTATTGGTAATATTCCTCTTGGGTAAGAGACAATCAAGTCTAGTGAAGGAATGATCACTAAAATGGACAAGGCAAATGCATTTGACAAGGTATATCATTTCCTTTTGTTTGAAGTTTTACAAATGTTTGGTTTTCCAAATACCTTTATTCACTAAATAAAAGCCCACAATGGATTCCCATGGGTAGTCCCTTTGGTGTAGTGTAGACCCACCTCTTTCTTCTAGAGGAAAAGAGGACTACAACAAGGTTGTTAGATTTCACCTCTTCTTTATATATCTATGAAAAACTCTGAGAAAAAGATTATAACAAGAGAGGATACTTGGAAACCTTCCAGGAATCCTTATAGTCAAAGGAGCCAAAGAAATAAATCACTCACTGCTTGTAGATGATACTCTTTTCATAGGGTATATTCGATCATAATTGTTGAGAAATTTAAAACTAGCACAAGCACATTATTAAAAGTGGTTGATATGTGTGGATAAACATCATTACAGATTTGATTAAACCTGTTTACATGTCTTTCTCATGAGATGAACCCATCTTGACGAAGGAGAATTAAGACGCAAAATAAAGGAGCGTTACATGAAAATCCACAAAATTAAACAAACTCAAAAATTAAAAAATCTCCACGATTGTAACACTCAATGCATAGTAAAGCTAAAAAGTACCACGACTGTACCTTCACAGCGTCAAGATCCTCCTGGCCGCTCGATCTCGATCTCGGCGAAGATTCTTGACAGTCTTGGAGCAGGGCCTCCATGGCAGAGCCCCACCCGCAGAATACCGGTGAGAGTGCAAAGAAACAGAGAGTGCGCAGAGAGCAGAGAATGGAGAAATGGAAAGAACCAAGTAAAGCATGCAAATCAGAAACGTTCAATGTACCATGAATGATAATGGTCTACCAACACACATACACTACAAGATGAGAAACAACAAGAAAGTGAAACGTTTGAATGGGAAAGGTACGTTTGAATGGGAAAGGTTAAAAACAACAGTAACTAAAATAAAATTACTTGACGATGAAGAAATTATAGGGTAAATCTTGCTAATTGAATCCACTAATTACTAACGCTTGCTTTTTGAACTGCAAGGATGATACCATATCAAATTAAAGCCCTTCAGTATGTGTGATGACGAAGAATATTCCTTATTAAATGAATCTAAAGCCCTTCAGTATGTGTGATGACGAAGAATATTCCTTATTAAATAAATCTAATTCATAAAAAGAGGGAGGGATTAATGTGAAAGTTTTAAATAAGTATATGCCTTCATCCTAAATATATTGGATCAAGTCATAAGTGCATTAGGTGGGAGGATAAATAAAGGAAAAAATCATATTTATGGGTGGAACATGTTTCCTCATGAGTGACAATCAATAGTTAAAATTTTAGAGTTTCCATGTGCTTTAAATTAGAAGAGGGAGGGATTAATGTGAAAGTTTTAAATAAGTATATGCCTTCATCCTAAATATATTGGATCAAGTTATAAGTGCATTGGGTGGGAGGATAAATAAAGGAAAAAATCATATTTATGGGTGGAACATGTTTCCTCATGAGTGACAATCAATAGTTAAAATTTTAGAGTTTCCATGTGCTTTAAATTAGACAACATTCGAATATTTAGGAATGCTTGATAAACACAAAATAAAAAACAAAATGCAGTAATGGGGTTCTTAGTGGCTAAATCTAGATAACATAGTGGTCTTGATTAAATTAGTCTGATCAACCTTACAAATATATTAAGGCTCAACCATGTTGGCTCCAGCATGGATAATGCAACAAATCAAAAGAGAAATTAGGAAGTTTCTTTGGCAAGAAGGGAATACCAACATTGAGAAGTATCATCTAA
>JASDQU011245032.1:711-26083 GCA_032191745.1 Picea mariana
ATTTAAGTGGGGTAAAAGGAGGTTGCCCCCTCGAAGAGGATTATTATCTGAAATTATCTCTTTTTCAAGGCGTTGAGTACCTTTTCTGAGGTTT
Source organism: Picea mariana (assembly GCA_032191745.1). Lineage (NCBI taxonomy): Eukaryota > Viridiplantae > Streptophyta > Pinopsida > Pinales > Pinaceae > Picea > Picea mariana. Next base: position 806 of record JASDQU011245032.1, read on the forward strand.
TTTTATGCTATATTGATATTTGGTTCTTAACAGAAACTAGAAGGGACTCTCTCTTCACGAAGAAGAAAATCTTTCCATGCACCAACAATTTGCGGACAACACTGTGTTAATGTCCACTCCAACAGTTAAAGAGTCTCTCAAAATCAAGCAAGTTATTCAACACTTTTCAGACGCATCAGCATGTGCATCAACAAAAAAAAATCCCAAATTTTCTTTTTCAACACCCCTCAACCTATTCAATGTCACCTAATAAGAATTCTAGGCTACCAATGATGTAAGTTACTATCCAAGTATCTAGGAGTTCCCCTGACTAAAACTTCCCTAAAGAAGAAATATTGGGAATGCCTCCTAGAAAACATGGCAAAAAAACTTGATAATTGGTCCTTTCGGTATATCAACATAGAAAGAAGGTTCATTCTCATAAAATTGGTCCTTCAAGCCATGCCCATTTACCATTTCTTTGTGTTAGAAACCCCAAAATTAATTCTCAAATCCATTTGAAACCTCCATCACTCCTTCCTCTAGGGAAGCATCAATAACAAAAAGAAAATGGGATTTGATCGCTTGGAAAACATCCCAAAATCCAAAGGCGATATAGGGTTAAGAGATCTAGAGACTCTCATCCAAACCCTTGTCATGGAGATCCAGTGGTGCTGGATCACCAACCCTCAGATGCAATGGGATAGTTTCTAGAATAGTAAATATGAAAAGTACATTCAAGCGAGCTAGATTATCAGATTGAACAATGCTCCCACATGCTCCAATCTTTGGAACTTACCATGGAACAATTGCCACCTAATTCAGGAAAAATTGCTTCTGGGAAATAAAAAATGGTTAGGAATCCCTCTTTTGGGAGGATGCTTGGAAATGAAAACCATAGTGGATCGACCAACTATCTCTTTAGATTCTTCAATCAGAAATGACGAAACATAACAAAACCTATGTGGCCCATTATTGGATAGCAGAAGAAAACCCCAATCAATGGAGAAGATGGATTCCTTCCAATCTCTAGATCAGGGCTACAGACCAACCTACCATCAAGGGCTTCCTGTTGGACCCAAATAAAAGAAAAATCCAATTCTCTAATCAACTAGACCACTTGCAATTGGGAAACTCAACTTCAGAAACCTTCTCAACCAAATAAGCCTACTCTTTTGCATCTCAGCACCATCAAATCCTGAAATCTCCTATATGGGACAAGATCTCGAACCAAAATCTTTGACCAAAATTCTCTACCTTCCTTTGGTTGCTCACCCATGACAAATCCCTCACCTAGGACAATCTCCACAAACGAGGCTTCACAGGACCTTCCCACTGCCCTCTCTGAATCTCTCATGAGGATTTTGTAGAACACCTATTCAATGCTTTCTCCTATACTAAAGAACTATGGACTCACTTGGAGATACTTTTCCACCCCTCGAGACACTCCAGAAATCAGGGATAATTGTAAGGATGGAAATTTATATTTAAATGTAGAGCCCTGGCATAATCTTACTAGTCCTTAATATACAAAATGTAAAATTTTTGGCGATAGTTTCATAAAAATATTCAAATATCTACGGATTTTATATAGTTTCTAAAACATTTTGGCAATTTTTAAGGTAAAATAATTTTATTCTATGGAATTTGGGCGAATCATTTTTCGAAAAAATGGAAATTGGCAAATCTTTTTTTTGTGAAAAAACAAGGAAAATTAGCCCATTTGCTAAATTTATCCCCTAAAATCATTTATTCCAAACATTCCATCCAAGCCACTATAGAACTATAGGACCCTTCCATTTCTCAAAATCCAATAGTAAATAGAGCTTGGAACATTCTCCCTGGATTTCTCACCTGGGAAATTTGGAAAGAGCACAATCATGGGATTTTTATGCTTCAATCACTCTCTTCCTTTGACCTATGGAAAAACATCACAAAGTCGGTTTAAGAAACAATCCTAGATCAATCGTGGAAGGAAGAGGATTGGACTATAAACCCGCATGAGATCTCCATCCTCCAATCCTTTAACCTCAAAGTTATCCTATCCTCTTCGAGCCACTCCTTGTCCCCCTACTCTCCTTCTCCTCCTTCATTTTGGACCCCCCTCCCTCTGAGATTCATCAAAATTAAATTCAACATGGATTCTAAAAGAAACCTGGGCAACACGGGCTATGGCGGAGTCTTCAAAACCAGTTAAGGCAACATTTTGAAAACTTGTGGGGGCAAGATGGGCATAAATACTAACAACGCAGCTGAACTCTATGCTCTGTAAGAAGGGATAACAATAGCCTTAGTTCAATGTTTCTCCAAGCTCATTGTGAAGGGAGACTCCCAAGTAATCATCAATATGCTCAAGCATATGCAATACGTATCTCCAATATCAGAAATTTCCAATAGTTGGAGAATGGAATTCATCCTAGAGACAATTCAACAAATTCTAAGTCTAATTTCGATGATTATTCCTAGCCACATCCATTGTTCGACCAACAAGTTTGTAGACTAGATGGAAAATTAAATCGTCAAGTCTTCAAAATACTCTTGGGATAAGCCTTGGATTCTCCATGTGGACAATGTCTTTTCATTAACTTTCTCCACAATATCTATGACAGACCACCAACCCCTGGATAGGGTGCTTGAGAAGTAAACTAAAGGGAGACTCCTCCCCAAGGATGAAACCAAGAACATTAATGAAGTGGACCCCACTAGAGGAAACCTCGATCAATGGGAGGGTCCTTTATCTCTCCATATATCTTAGCATTTAAGGGCCCTAGTTCAGGTAGGTAAATGTAGCGAGGTGGGTAGCATTGACAACCCATCCATCTCCAATAGCACTTGGAAACATACCCTTCCAACTAGAATCCATATTCAACAATCAAGGTAGGGTTTTGATGCAGAAGCATCTCCAACAGAGCATGTGTGGAGTACAGTTGGGCACACTAGCACGTATTTTGAAATATTTTTAATTCCAAAGTTGGAATATTAATGTAATATCTGGAGAATATTTGTATTTATAAGCATCTTTAATGCTTGAAGGCTGAGTCATCACATAAGATCGATGAGGGAATTTATTTTGCTTTAATGTTGAATATTACAATACAGATCTGGAGCTTTCGCTCTTATCTATCTAACTCGGATATTTATTGTAATAAATGTTAAGTAGTTGATAGCTTTTAATTTGATAGGATAATCTAGAGTCGTTGGAGGGAAAGAGCTCAAAGAGCCCTCTTGTATAAATCTTTGTATTGTTGTCGAGAGAAGGCTGCTGATAGAGGATAGTTGATAAGTTGTTGAATCTATTGTGTAGATTGTCATAGTAGTTGTTTTTGGCTCTCTAGATGTGAGGAGCTATTGAATCTATTGTATATACTATAGAGTGCTAAAGAACAGTGTATGAATCCATGTATATGACTGTTGAATTAATATAACAGAGGAGCATTGTCCTAACATGTATGTTGTTGTTGTGTCTATCTAGATGAATGAATGGTAGACTTTCTTCTTATTTGAGACTCTCTGTTATTATTTGTTGTTGTGGTTTATGAATGCATTTACTTGGTTAAATGTATGAGTCATTGTGAAGATTGAATAAGTTTCAATTGTTTCTCTTCATTGAGTGAGTGCAAGAAGTGCATAGTGTCTGCAAGGTGCGCGTGACCGAGTCTATTTCGAATTGAATCTCAGAAGAGATAGCGTGAAACTTATATATGAAAAGAGTGCATATGCATCCGCAACGTGTGCATGAGTGAGTCTGTTTTGACTTAGAGGTTCAGTTGAAATAGTTATATTTTGTGTATAGGAGGATTTACGCTCAAAGTCATATTGTTCAGGACAAACAAGAGAGTGTAAAAGGACTATTGCAAGGAGTGCAAGGTCATCCTTCAGTGGTCAAGATTGAAGGAAGTTCATCTGCAAGGAATGTGTGATAGAGTCTTAGACTCGAAATCTCATGAGGAGTACCGTGACTTTAGTCACAGGGAAGTTGAGTGTGGAATAGAATATGTTGCAAGGTGTGCATAGGTCAAGATTTTTACTAAGTGTCAAAGAAAGCATTATGAGGGACGAAGAAGGTCGAGGAATACAAGTTCGGGAGGGAGAGAGACGATAAATATTTAAGGGGAAGAACCCTAAATATTTCCCAAAATCCATGAATGAGATTTGTTCTGGAGGGAGGCGGATTGTTCTAGACCATCATATCTAGGAGAACTACGTGGAGGTTGGCCATAAGGTGTTTCGATACTTTGTGGTTCGGGAAGTTTGGAGGTGTTGTAAGAGGAGAGTCACGAACTCACAAAGTCACGGAGGAATCTCAATCATTGGTTGTGGAGAAGGCACGTGATACTGGATTAGGAGGTCCAAAATTTTGTGCGTAAGGTGAATGGGACTATCGCGAAGTCATGAAACCCGAAGCATTGTTGGGTCGTCAAAATAAAAGGAGACGCATAGCACAAGGTCCATAGTTTGGAGGAGAACACTTCAAAAAGTGTCTAAGCTAGAGATCAGGATATCCCTGAAGCCCGAAATCATGAAGGGATTGATCCACGGTCATAGCCCATGGTCACTTAGGAGAAAAAGGGCCTGTGTACAGTAATTTTGGGTACCCACAGGGACCTGGAAAGTTGATCTGACTTAGTATCTTGAACAATACAAGACCGAGAGGTCGAGAAGCCCTTAGTGGAGAAGGGGGTCTGCGCCAGAGTGGTATCAGAGAGATTACATAATTTATTTATGTATAAAGAGGAGACAGAGAAGAGGACTGGTATCAGAGAGTGGTATGAGATACATCAACACAATGTTTCCTAGAATACGTGTTGAGCCACTCGTAGAAAATAGAGCTATGGAAAGAGAAATGAGATAACTGAGAGAAAGGTTGGATTCCATGGAAATAGAACAAAGAAGAGCACCTGATGTTGGAGACATCAGTGATGCAGAGAATGAATAAGTAGAAGTTGACAAAGTTGTAGTTGAGGATGTTGCAGAGGAACGCTTGTTGAAAGTAGTTGTCAAGTTGGGAGCCAGAGAGAAGATCGACATCCCAATCTATGAAGGTAATTTAGACACTGAAGAATTAATTGATTGGATACGATCAATGGACAAGTATTTTGACTATGAAGATGTCGAAGAGGAGAAAAAGGTGAGACATGTTGTCACTAGGTTGAAGGATATGCAACACTATGGTGGGATGAACTACAGGTTGATAGGAGGAGCAAGGGAAAACAAAAGATTAAGAGCTTGGATAGAATGGTAGCCAAGATAAAGGCTAAATTCATACCCAAATATTACTAGATAAATTTGTTCAGACGGATGCAGAACCTGAGATAGAAGGGAATGACTATGAAGGAGTACATGGAGCAATTATATAGATTGAACATCAGGGATGGACAGAGAGAGAGAGACGAATAAAAAGTTTCTAGGTACATCAATGGCCTGAGATATGAAATTCGGGATGAAATCAGCATGGCAACATTTAGAACAGAAGAGGATGTGTATCAGATTGCACTGAAAGAAGAAGAAATGTTGGCCAGGAAGCAGAGTCAACAAAACAGAGGTAGAAGCTTAAATAGAGGCAAAGGAGTTTCCCATGACAGGACACAAAAGCCCAAAGGTGAGACAGAGAAGCCACATAGTCACCTTGAGAGAGGACAAAGTTCCAAAGCAAGGAAAAGTGGTGGTAGAAACTATTTTCTCAGAGGAAGAGGAAGAGGCAGAGGAGGAGAAGTAATATGTTATGTCTGTGGAAAGACAGGGAACGTGTCTTGGGAATGTCCCAAGAGAAAGAAAGAAAGAGGTGAAGCTCACATTTCGGAAACACAAAAGTGAGATGTTGAGGCAGAAGGTCCAGAGGATGGGAAGTCATTGATGATGAAGAAAGTTCTTTTGAAGAAAGAGCCAGAGATTGAAAAGCTAGTGCAGAGGAGCAATTTTTTCAGGACATCTTGCAAGATGAAGGATAGAGTTTGTAAGGTAATAATTGGCAGTGGGAGCATTGATAACCTAGTATCCAGATAGATGGTGGAGTAATTAGAGTTGGAGACGACTGCACATCCGATATTGTACAAAGTTTCATGGTTTCATAAAGGTCACCGGGTAACAGTAACTAAACAATGCCTTCTTGAATTTAAAATAGGTGGATATAGAGATGAGATTTTGTGTGATGTGATTCCCATGGATGTATGTCATGTTTTGTTGGAAATTCCATGGCAGTATAATAGAAATGCCATCCATGATGGGAGAATAAATACTTACATCTTGGAGAAGAATGGTACGACACACATGTTGTTTCCAATTGAAGAGAATAAAGTGAAGGATGAAGCCAACATGAGCATACTTCTCATGAGTGGGAAGGAACTCCTGAATGAAGTCAAGAAGGAACAAGAGATGCAGTTTGATGTGGCGAGGAAATCGGAAGTTATCCTTAAAAGTAATTCGATGGAGGATTTGCCTGAGGAAGTTCAGGAACTGTTAGATAATTTTACTGACATAGTAGTGAATGAGTTTCCAAGCTCAATTCCACCTATAAGAAGTATCAACCCTCACATTAATTTGATACCAGGAGTAAGCCTGCCAAAAAAAGCAACATACAGATTGACACCTCAAGAGAATGAGGAGGTGAAAAGACAGGTTCAGGATCTGTTAGACAAAGGATTGGTTAGGGAAATCTTGAGTCCATGTGAAACACCAACTGTATTGAGTCTGAAGAAGGATGGAGGATGGAGAATGTGTACAAAATCAAGAGCCATAAAAAAGATCACCATCAGATACAAAATTCCATTGCCAAGGATGGATGACTTGATGGATTGTTTGAGTGGAGTGAACTATTTTTCAAAGATATATTTGAAAAGTCGATATCACCAGATAAGGATGAGAGAAGGTGATGAGTGGAAAACAACATTCAACATAAATGAGAGATTGTATGAATGACTTGATAAATGCCCTGAGTACTTTTATGAGGATGATGAATGAAGTGTTGAAATATTTCATTGGCAAGTTTGTGATTGTATATCTAGATGATATATTGGTATTTAGAAAGACTAAAGAAGAGAATTTGAGACATTTAACTTTGGTGATGAGGAGGTTGCAGCAAGAGAAGTTATTGATTAATCTAAAAAGGTCCTCTTTCATGAAGACATAACTCATATATTTTTGATTTGTGATTTCTTCAAATGAATTGAAGATGGATCCAAAAAAGGTAAAAGAAATCAAAGAATGGTCGTCACCAAAGAGTATATTTGAGGTAAGAATCTTCCATGGATTGGCAAGTTTTTACTGAAAGTTCATCAGAAATTTTAGCAGGATTAGTGCTCAAATGATGGATACAGTGAAGAAAAGACACAAGTCTTTCAAATGGACAGAAGAGGCTGAGAAGAGATTCAATATATTGAAGGAGAAGATAACAGAACAACCGATTCTAGTTTTACCGTATTTCAGAAAGACATTTTAGGTGAGATGTGATGTGAGTGGAGTTGCAATTGGAGCAATCTTGAGCCAAGAAAACAGACCTGTTGCATATTTCAGCGAGAATTTGAACGAAGCTAAAAGGAATTACTCCATGTACAATAAAGAGTTTTATACTATAATCCAAGATTTGAAGAAATGGAGGCACTATCTTGTACCGAAGGAGTTTGTTTTGTATAGTGATAATCAAGCTTTACAATTCATAACTAGACAAGAGAAATTAAACCAGAGACACGCTAACTGGATAGAGTTTATGAAAAATTTCACTTTTGTCATTGAAGATTTTTCTGGTAATGCTAACAAGGTTGTTGATGCATTGAGCAAGAGAAGTTTGATTCTGCGGGAATTTCAAGTCAAAACTTTCGGGTTTGAACACCTTAAGGAAATGTACCATGATGATCCATATTTCAGAGGAGCATATGAAGCATGTGTGAATCTTGTGCTCAGAGACATAAGCTAGTGGGACAAATATCTGATTCAGGATGGGTTGTTGTTCAAAGGATGCCAGTTGTGCATACCAAAATGCTCGATGAGGGAGAACCTACTGAAAGAGAAACATAGTGGAGGTATCGCTGGACATTTCAGCCATGAAAAAATGTTTGCACAGTTAAATGGTTCATATTATTGTCTAGGTATTAGGGCAGAAGTAAATAAGTTAGTGAACAAATGTAAGATTTGTCAGTATGCAAAGGGGAAGAGACAAAACATTGGGTTATATCAACCATTGCCTATTCCAAAAAGGCCTTGGGATGCGATAAGCATGGATTTCATGTTGGGGTTGCCAAGAACACAAATAGGAAGTGATTCCATATTTGTGGTAGTTGACAGATTTTCTAATATGGCACACTTTATCCCATGCAAGAATAGCAGTGATGCAACGCACGTTGCAAATTTTTTTTTCAAAGAGATTGTAAGAATCCATGGATTTCCCAGGAGTATAGTTTCAGACAGGGACACCAAATTTGTTGGTCATTTCTGGAGAACATTGTGGAATAAGTTGGGAACGAAACTATCCTTTAATTTTTCATATCACCCGCAAATAGATGGACAGACTGAAGTGGTGAACCGGATTTTAGGAGATTTTCTAAGGAGTTTGGTCACTGAACACCATAGTCAGTGGGATTAGATTCAAGCACAAGCAAAGTTTTCATACAATGACTCAGTGAATAGAAGCACTGGGAAGAGTCAATTTCAAATAGTGTATGGAATGAATCCGAGGGGAGTGTTAGAGTTAAGATACTTGGAGCAAAATGCATTTAGGAGCGTTGGAGACAAAGACTTCGTTGCAGAAATGCAAAAGATTCATGATCAAATTAAGCAGCAATTGCATAAGAGAAGCAGTGAGTATAAACATAGAGTTTATCAACATAGGAGAAAACTTGAATTGGAAGTTGGAGATCAATTTCTAGCACATCTAAGGAAGAAGAGGTTTCCAGGGGGGACATACAACAAGCTGAAGCTGAAAAAGATAGGACTGTGCAAAATCCTGAGAAGATTTGGTGAGAATTCTTATGAATTAGAGATGCCAGAGGATGTTGGAATATCACCCATATTCAATATTGAAAACCTATATCCTTATAGGGAAGATGGAGCTGAAGGGTCAAAAGATCGAGAGAAGATTCAGTGGGAAAAATAGATGCCTGTAGCAGAGAAGCCGCAGATGGAGAAGATTGTGGATCGACGGATTGGCAAGAAGACCCGAAGGAAGACATATTTTGAGTATTTGGTAAAGTGGAAAGGACACCCAATAGAGGATGCCAATTAGGTAAGTGAAGCGAATATTCAGAAGCGTGGAAAGTTGGTGCAGGAACTCATGAGCAAGGAGTCCATGAATATTTCAGCCAGATGAGTGTGATGCAGGAGCATTGCCAACAGAGCGTGTATGGAGGACATATGGGCACACTAGCATGTATTTTGAAATATTTTGAATTCCAAAGTTGGAATATTAATGTAATATCCTGAGAATATTTTTATTTATGATCATATTTAATGCCTGAAGGCTAAGTCATTGCATAAGATCGATGAGGGAATGTATTTTTTTTTTAATGTCGAATATTGCAGTATAGATCTAAATCTTTCGCTCTTATCTGTCTAACTCGGATGTTTATTGTAATAAATGTTAAGTAGTTGATAGATTTTAAATTGATAGGATAGTCTAGAGTTGTTGGAGGGAAAGAGCTTGAAGAGCCCTCTTGTATAAAGCTTTGTATTGTTGCCGAGAGAAGGCTGTTGATAGAGGATAGTTGATAGGATGTTGAATATATTGTGTAGATTGCCATAGTAGTTGTTGTTGGATATCTAGCTGTGAGGAGCTATTGAATCTATTGTATATATTGTATAGTGTTGAAGAACAGTGTATGATTCCATGTATATGATTGTTGAATTAATATAACAGAGGAGCATTGTCCTAAAATGTATGTTGTTGTTGTGTCTATATAGATGAATGAATGGTAGATTTTTTTCTTATTTGAAACTCTTTGTTATTATTTGTTCTTGTGGTTTATGAATGCATTTACTTGGTTAAATGTACGAGTCACTGTGAAGATTGAATAAGTTTCAATTGTTTCTCTTCATTGAGCGAGTGCAAGGAGTGCATAGTGTCCGCAAAGTGTGTGTGACCGAGTTTGTTTCGACTCGAAGCTCATAAGAGATAGTGTGAAACTTATATATGCAAAGAGTTCATATACATCTGTAAGGAGTGTATGAGCGAGTCTGTTTTGACTCAGAGGTTCAGTTGAAATAGTTGGAGTTTGCATATAGGAGGATTTACCCTCAAAGTCATATTGTTTAGGAGGAACACTCAAGTGTAAAAGGATTGTTGCAAGGAGTGCAAGGTCATCCTTCAGTGGTCAATATTGAATAAATTTCATATGTAAGGCATGCATGACAGAGTCTTAGACTCGAAAGATCAGGAGGAGTACCATGACTTTAGTCGCAGGGAAGTTGAGTGTGGAAGAGAACCCGTGGCAAGGCGTGCACAGGTCGAGATTTCAACTAAGTGTCGAAGAAAGCATTCTAAGGGACGAAGAAGGTCAAGGAAGACAAGCTCAGGAGGGAGAGGGATGAGAAATATTTAAGGGGAAGAACCCTTAATATTTCCCAAAATCCATGAACAAGATCCATTCCGAAGGGAGGTAGATTGTTCTAGACCGTCACATCTGGGAGAACTACACGGAGGTTGGTTGTAAGGTGTTTTGGCACTTCATGGTTCAGGAAGTTTGGAGGTGTTGTAAGAGGAGAGTCATGAAATTGTGAAGTCATGGAGGAATGTCAACTGTTGGTTGCAGAGAAGGCACGTGGCAGTGGATTAGGAGGTTCAAAAGTCAGAAGTAGGGAAGTTTGTGCGTAAGGTGAATGGGAGTCTCGTGAAGTCATGAAACTTGAAGCGTTGCTGGGCCGTCAAAATCAAAGGAGGAACATGGCACGAGGTCCAGATTTCGGAGGAGAACACTTCAAAAAGTGTCAAATCCAGAGATCAGGATATCCCCGAAGCCTGAAATCACGAAGGGATTGATCTATGGTCATAGCCCGTGGTCACTGAGGAGAAAAAGGGCATGTGTACAGTAATTTTGGGTACCTGCAGGGACCCAAAGAGTCGATCTGACTTAGTATCTTGAATGATCCAAGACCGGGAGGTCGAGCACGACTTACTGGAGAAGGGGGTATGTGCCAGGTTTTCACCCCGAGACACATGGAATGGGAAGCTCCATAGGCTCCATGGGAATCCCCATAACCTTGATGGACCACCAAGCCCTGAATGGGGTTCTTGGGAACTTAACCAATGGGAGGCCCATCCCCGAGGATGACAACAGGATCATTAATGGAGCGACTCCCATAGGAGTAGACCTCGAACAATGGGACTATCCTCTAGCTTTCCATCTGTCTTAGCATTTAAGGGCCCTTGTATAGGTGGGTGAATGTAGTCAGGTGGACGTCATCGATAACCGCTCCAACTACAACAGAGTATAGTGACATGACCTCCTAGCCAACATTTATCTTCAGCAATTAAGGCAGGGTCTTCACCCTACGACACATGAAGCAAGAATCCATGTGAACTCCCACGTGTCCTCGGGGTATAGTCAACAACGCCACATGGATAATGAGATAAATGAGATTAATTACCCATCCTCTTGTCGAGCGGATTCATTCTCCCCTCACAACCCTCCTTCTCTATGATATGCTTTGCATTTCAAATGATGGATGCTACACTTCATCATAGTATGATTCTTTCTCTACAAATTGGGAATTCGACTCTGGATCTCAGGTCCTTCCCATCCACAGTCGACGATTGGTACTCTCGGCCCATGCTCTCTCTCTTGTATCACCCCTTGTTCCATACTATCATCTGCGACACCATGTCTCCCAATCATGGTTATCCTCTAGGTTACCATCGTGGTTCAGGGGCTCCAACAATTGCTTCCTCACTACATCAGGATGAGGGAAGACCAGAGACTAGAGTGCAACAAGAGGCCTACAACACGACCAACAACTACCAAAGCAACAATCCCCATCACTTTCAGAGAACTCTGGATGAATTTGAAGCTACTGTCAATTTAGAGGGGGACATGACCACTTATTCTAAATTATATGATACCATTATTCATTGGGTTCTGGATATAGGTCACACAAGAGGTTAGGAAACTTGCTACTAGGAGACAATAGAACTATATTGGCACATCAAGACCTTTATGAGACAAATGATTCAAACCAAAGAGGATTCCCAAAACACAGTTCAAATTCAACTCAATGGTATTCATATGATGCTCAGAGAGATTCTTTCTCATCTCCCATTGATCCAAAATCGGATCCAGGAGCTTGATGGGGCTCATAAAGGCCTAAAAATAAAATTTCTCAAAATGGCTTCAAAATGAAAGTGTGTGTAGGTCTCGTCGATATGAACCAACCGCAACTTGAACGACCTCAAACATATATCGTATCCATCTCATATCACATTCTGTTCATTTTTCCAAACAGGCAAAAAAATGCTAACTATACAGTCTGTATAGCGCCACGTGGCAGTTGACTATATAGGTCGTACAACTGACATGGCAATACAGTTGGCGTAGATGTGGTATATTCCGTACAACTGACATGGAATCTTCTATAGGAAACATGTGGTAGGCACATTTGGTAGGTTGACTGGGCGTACAGACGCCGATAGGAAAGATGGACCAATCTGGGGGTGACACGTGTCACCACTTCAAGGGTGACATGTGGCACGCCCATACAACTTGCGTGGCAAGTATGCATACGTGGCAGGTTGCTGACATGGTCATTGCGTGTTTATTGATTGATGATGTGGCATGTTTTCGACCAATTGCATGGTGCCACAAGGCCTAGACATGGGCCACCACGTGGCACACATTGGTTGGCTATAGTGTTGGGTAAAATTTTGGGATTTCATTGTATTTGAACCCCCGACCTCACGTACGAGCAAGTGCTTTAGACCGGGCGAATTACCATTGCGCCATTGTATTTATTGTTATACCATATATGCATTATTATATATAAAGTGATTTAAATGTATAAATGATGGCGGAAGGGGGTTGGGGCTAAGCCCCAGCCCACGGGTTTTATTATATGTTGTGACCACAGTTTATACGGAGGGCACTCCATTCCAACAATATATCGGCACGGGGGCCACGGGATCTAGACCTACCTCTAGCGCACCCAATGCCATAAGACTTGGGGTGGAGACCACAACCCAGGCACACTAATAGGGCATGGTCATATCCTTTGTTTCCATGTGACCTGTACCTGCGGCTAAGGGTCAGCGTGCAACCCCTAGGGGGGTTGGAACTTGGCCACATGGAAGTCGTATGACCGAGTTAAGGGGCCTGCACTAGAAAATAGGGTCTTAGCCCAATTATATTGCTAAAGTGGGTTTTCTAACTATGATTTAAGACTTTTAAATGATTTTATGCCTGTTATTAAATATTTTTGGCCAATATTGGGGGATATTGGGCCCTTTTTTAGGCCAGATCTTGGGAGGAAGTTGGGAGATGATAACCAACTCTAGATATATATCAACCAGGACTTCTTGAGGCCATGGGGGGAGATTCATAGCAGGTTTATGCTGAAGGAATGCCAAGCCAAAGCCATTTTTATGCAGGGAAGTTGTTGAGGAGCACACCTTTGTGGGCCATTTCTGGGAGCTCTGGTCATCCGATTTGAGTGTCATTTCTTCTATTGGGTTCTACAGATCTGGGATAAAAATACCAAATCATATTTGTAACCGTTTTGAACTACTGTGATGTACTTATTAAGCTTTGAACAGAAATAAGAAAGCCTCACCCATTGAGACAAAGGCCCGGAGACATAGGCGAGATTGTCGAACTTTGTTATCACATTGGTGTTATGGTTTTCTATTGTTTCTTGCTTCATTTCAGTTTTGTACATGTTTATATGGTTATGATATCTTCTCATATCTTCTTCCTCTTTCTTTACTCTTCCTTAATTGGTGAATGAACACATGCATTAATAACTCAACCATAGTCATTAAAAGATCTTTTCAGATCAAGTGGTATCAAAGCTAGTTGATGTTTGGATTTGAGTTTTACATGTTAACCAGGAAAAAGCTACATTGTGGTGAAGGTGAGCTTGTTGAAGAGAATCCATTAATTTGATTGAGAAAGAGAGATTCTCACAGTGAGCAGATGGCATCGGAAGAGGGACTTTCTCAGGATGAGAAAGAGTTTTGAAAACGTTTTTTGCTATGTCGGAGATGATGAAAGTTTTGTACGAGGATTATTTGGAACGAAAGAGACCAGTTTTGGGTGAATCTTCAAAGGGAAAAAGTGAAGAAGGAGAGGATCCTCCTCAGATTCCTCCTTCACCTCCATCATCACCTCCTTCTTCTCCTTCTTCTTCAAGTTCAAGTTCTAAAACAAATGCAAAGAAACATGTTCATAAACATAACAATGAAATGTCATTATTAAAACTTGATGTTAAATTCAAATTACCCATATATGATGGTGAAGTTAATGTAGAGAGACTTGACAATTGGGTCAGACATATGGAGGTTTACTGCAATGTGCAATAGATCAAGGATGAGGCCACAAAAATCAAGTTGGCATCATTGAGACTTGCAGGCACAACACTCATCTCGTGGCAATGAAAGTTGCAAAACAAAACGCAACAAGTGGGTAATGTATTTCCATCATGGAAAAGTTTCATTTTTTCACTTAGGAAGCAATTCTATCCTTTGGGTTATAAAGAAAAAAATTAATTGAATGGCAAGATTTAAAACTAAGAAAAGGACACACAATGTAAGAGTATATAGATGGATTTTGAAAAATGGCATTGATGTTAGATGTCCCTTTACATACCCAAGAAACCCTTATGAAGTATATAGGAGGTTTACTTGCACACATTAGAAACATTGTATTCATGTTCAGACAAACTAACCTTGATGAGGTTTATGTTCAAGCGAAATACATTGAAGCAGGGAAAACAGGTGTTTTTGTATCAAGGGAATCGTCTTCAAGGAAAGAGGACAAAAGGAAGTGGTATGGCAAGAAGTCAAATGTAGTGACAAGAAAGGAAGAGAAACCCTCTTGCAAGCATTTCAAGAAAGAGGGACATAATGACGACAAATGTTGGCAATTGCATCCCGAGAAGAGACCAAAGTGGTTCAAGGAAAAGAAAGGGAGGCAAACAATTGCAGCGACAACACGACCCACAGACTTGGGATCAGATTCAGGTGATGAATCAAAGGTCTCATTGGTTGGTATGACAGGTAAAATTGGTGAAGGAATTGATTGTAGAAGTAACTTGTTTTATATCAGGGTCATCATGCGGCACACTAATATAGACACATTAATCGACAGTGGATCTCAATATAATCTAATTTCAGAAGAATTGGTTAAGCAATTGGGATTAAAAACACAAGCACATCATAAGCCATACATACTTAAATGGATAACAAATCATCATCAAATGCACATAACAAAGCAGTGCACAATCAAATTTGCAATTTCATCTAAGTATGTGAACGAGGTAACATGTGATGTAGTGTCATTAAGTGAATGTGGAATGGTCTTAGGTAGTCCATACTTATATGATCGTAATGAAATCTTCTACAGGACAAAGAATCAATATCAATTAACAAAAGTAGGTCAAGATTATGTGGTTCATGCTCATCATGTAAAGGAAAAAAAAACAAGGAAAATAAAACACTTCAACTATGGAAAAATTAAGCAGTTCAAGAAAGAAACAAACCAATAATTGTTTCAAATGAAGTAATCGATCTTAAGAAAGAACAATAAATGATTGTTGAATGGAAAATCAATCACAAATTTGCTTCAAGATAAGCTCATGTTGTCCAAATATTACAAGTATATCAGCTCATTTGCAATCATATTTTTGATGCTATCATTATTAATGTTGTCTACGTGGATGATCGTAGCTTCAGTAAAATGTGACAGGGTTCAAATGGCTAACAATATGCTGTCAGTTGTCATGATTGTGTTACAGTTGATCTTGATGAGACAGGTGCACAAGACATAGTTCAGAGACAGAGGACAAGTCGGGTGGCCTATCCCGAGCTTGTTGACTAGTTAGTAACCTCTTGGGTACCAAAAGGTCCTTTATTGGGGAGGTGTGATCCAAAATCAGATACAGGAGCTTGATGGGGCTCAGAAAGGCCTAAAAATAAAAGTTCTCAGAATGGCTTCAAAGCGGATGTGTTCTTAGGCCTCGTCAGTATGAATCCAACGCAACTTGAACAGGCTTAAATAGACGTTGTATGCTCCTGATATCACGTTCTGTTATTTTTTCCAAACAGGCAAAAAAATGATGATTGTACAGTCCGTACAGTTCCACGTGGCAGCTAACTGTACAGGTCGTACGGCCATACAACTGATGTGGCAGCATAGTTGGCATAGATGTGGTAGATTATGTACAGCCAACGTGGCATATTTTGGAGGTGACACGTGGTAGGCACAGTTGGCATGTTGACTAGGCGTACGGACGTTGACAGGATAGGTGGACCAATCTGGGGGTGAAACGTGTCACCACTGCAAGGGTGACATGTGGCATGCCCGTACAACTTGCATGGCAGTTATGAATATGTGGCAGGTTGCTGACGTGGTCACTGCACGTTTATTGGCTAATGAAATGGCATGTTTTCAACCAATGGAATGGTGCCACATGGCCCAGACATGGGCTGCCACGTGGAACCCATTGTTTGGCTATAGTGTTGGGTAAAATTTTGGAAGTTCACCAGATTTGAACCCCCGACCTCACATACAGGAAAGTGCTTTAGACCGGGCAGATTACCATTGCACCATCGTATTTCTTGTTATACCATAGCCACATTACTATATATAAAGTGGTTTAAATGTATAAATGGTGGCGGAAGGGGGCTAGGGCTAAGCCCCAGCCCATGGATTTTATTATATGTTGTGACCACAATTTATACTGACGACGCTCCATTCCAACAATATATGGGCACGGGGGCCACGGGATCCGGACCTATCTCTAGTGCACCCAATGCCATAAGACCTAGGGCAGAGACCACAACCCAGGCGCACTAATAGGGCATGATCATATCCTTTGTTTCCATGTGACCTATACCTACGGCTAAGGGCCAACACACAACCCCTGGGGGGCTAGCTCTTGGCTACATGGAAACCATATGACCGAGTTAAGGGGTGCGCGTTAGGAAAAAGGGGATTAGCCCAATTATATTGCTAAAGTGGGTTTTCTAACTATGATTTAAGATTTTTAAATGATTTTATTCCTGTTATTGAAAAAGTTTTGGCCAATAATGGAGGATATTGGGCCCTTTTTGAGGCCAAATCTTGGGAGGAAGTTGGGAGATGATAGCCAACTCCATATATATATAAACCAGGCATTCTTGAGGCCATGAGGGGAGATTCAAAGAAGGATCATGCTGAAGGAATGCCAAGCCAAAGCCATTTTTATGCAGGGAAGTTGTTGAGGAGCGCACCTTTGCGGGCCATTTCTGGGAGCTCTGGTCATACGATTTGAGTGTTGTTTCTTCTGTTGGGTTCTAGAGATCTGGGAGAACAAGACTAGATCAGTTTTGTAACCTTTTGGCACTGTTGTGATGTACTTATTAAGCTTTGAACAAAAATAAGAAAGCCTCACCAACTGAGAAAAAGGCTAAGAGACGTAGGCGAGATTGTCGAACTCCGTTATCACATTAGTGTTATGCTTTGCTGCTATTTATTGTTTCATTTCAATTTTGTACATGTTTATATGGTTGTGATATCTTCTCATATCTTCTTCCTCTTTATTTAAGCTTCCTTAATTTCTGAATGAACACATGCATTAATAACTCAACCATAGTCATTAAAATATCTTTTCGGATCAAGTGGTATCAGAGCTAGTTGATGTTTGGATTTCAGTTTTGCATGTTAACCAGGGAAAATCTACATTGTGGTGAAGGAGAGCTTGTTGAATTGAATCCATTAAATGGATTGAGAAAGATATCTTCTCACAGTGAGAAGATGGCAGTGGAAGAGGGACTTTCTCAGGATGAGAAAGAGTTTCGAAAAACTTTCTTTGCTATGTCAGAGATGATGAAAGTTTTGTACGAGGATTACTTGGAACGAAAGAGACCAGTTTTGGGTGAATATTCAAAGGGAAAAAGTGAAGAAGGAGAGGATCCTCCTCAGATTCCTCCTTCACCTCCATCATCGCCTCCTTCTTCTCTTTCTTCTTCAAGTTCAAGTTCTAAATCAAATGCAAAGAAACATGTTCATAAACAAAAGAATGAAATGTCATTATTAAAACTTGATGTTAAGTTTTAATTACCCATATATGATGGTGAAGTTAATGCAGAGTGACTTGAAAATTGGGTCAGATAGATGGAGGTTTACTGCAATGTGCAATGGATCAAGGATGAGGCCACAAAATTCAAGTTGGCATCATTGAGACTTGCAGGTACAACACTCATCTGGTGGCAAAGCAAGTTGTAAAATAGAACGCAACAAGTGGGTAATGTATTTCCATCATGGAAAAGTTTCATTTTTGCACTTAGGAAGAAATTCTATCCTTTGGGTTATAAAGAAAAAACATTAATTGAATGGCAAGCTTTAAAACTAAGAAAAGGAAAAACAATGCAAGACTATATAGATGGATTTCAAAAAATGGAATTGATGTTAGATGTCCCTTTACATACCCAAGAAACCCTTATGAAGTATATAGGAGGTTTACCTGCACACATTAGAAACAATGTATTCATGTTCGGACCAACTAACCTTGATGAGGTTTATGTTCAAGAGACATACATTGAAGCAGGGAAAATAGTTGTTGGTGTATTAGGGGAATTGTCTTCAAGTAAAGAGGACAAAAGGAAGTGGCATGGAAAGAAGTCAACTGCAGTGATGAGAAAGGAAGATAAACCATCTTTCAAGCATTGCAAGAAATAGGGACATGATGAGGACAGATGTTTGCAATTGCATCCCGAGAAGAGACCAAAGTGGTTCAAGGAAAAGAAAGGGAGGCAAATAGTTGCAGTGGCAACACAACCCATGGACTTGGGATTAGATTCAGGTGATGAATCAAAGGTCTCATTGGTTGGTATGACAGGTAAAATTGGTGAAGGAATTGATTGTAGAAGTAACCTGTTTTATATCAGGGTCATCATGCAGCACACTAAGATATACACATTAATCAACAGTGGATCTCAATCTAATCTAATTTCAGAAGAATTGGTTAAGCAATTGGGATTAAAAACACAAGTACATCATAAACCCTACACACTTAAATGGATAAGCAATCATCATCAAATGCACATAACAAAGCAGTACACAATCAAATTTCCAATTTTGTCTAAGTATGTGGACGAGGTAACTTGTGACATAGTGCCATTAAGTGAATGTGGAATGGTCTTAGGTAGTCCATACTTATATGATCGTAAGGCAATCTTATACATGACAAAGAATCAATATCAATCAACCAAAATAGGTCAAGATTATGTGGTTCATGATCATCATGTAAAGGAAAATAAAACACTTCAAACTATGGAACAATTAAAGAAGGCAATTCAAAAAAGGAACAAACCGATAATTGTTTCAAATGAAGTAATCGATCTTAATCAAGAACATGAAATGATTATTGAATGGAAAATCAATCACAGTTTGCTTCAAGATAAGCTCATGTCGTGCAAATATTATAAGTATATCAGCTCATTTGCAGTCCTATTTTTTATGCTATAATTAGTAATGTTGTCTACATGGATGATAGTAGCTTCAGTAAAATGTGAAAGGGTTCAAATGGCTAACAATATGCTGTCAGTTGTCATTATTGTGTTATAGTTGATCTTGATGAGACAAGTGCACAGGACAAAGTTCAAAGACAGAGGACAAGATGGGTGGCCTATCTCGAGCTTGTTGACTGGTCAGTAACCTTTTGGGGACCAAAAGGTCCTTTAGTGGGGAGGTGTGATCCAGAATCAGATCGAGGAGCTTGATGGCGCTCAGAAAGGCCTAAAAATCAAAGTTATCATAATGAATTCAAAATAGACGTGTGCGTAGGCCTTGTTGATACGAACCCAATGCAACTTGAATGGGATCAAACTGACCTGGTATGTTCCTAATATCGTGTTTTGTTTGTTTTTCCAAACAGGGAAAAACATGTTGACTGTAAAGTCCATACAGCGCCACGTGGCAGCTGACTATATAGGTCGTACGGTCATACAACTGACGTGGAAAAACAGTTGGTGCAGATGTGGAAGATTCTGTACAGCTGACGTGGAAGCTTTTGGAGGCGACATGTGGCAGGAACATTTGGCAGGTTGACTGGGCATATAGATGGTGATAGGATAGGTGGACCAATCTGGGGGTGACATGTGTCACCACTGCAAGGGTGACATGTGGCAAACCCGTACAACTTGTGTGGCAGGTACGGATACGTGGCAGGTTGCTGACGTGGTCACTGCACATTTATTGGTTGATAACATGGCATGTTTTTTACCAATGGAATGGTGCCACGTGGCCCAGACATGGGCTACCACGTGGCACTCATTGGTTGACTATAGTGCTGGGTAAATTTTTTGGATTTCACCAGATTTGAACCCCCGACCTCACATACGAGCAAGTGCTTTAGATTGAGCGGATTACCATTGTGCCAGCACATTGCTTATTATACCATAGTCACATTATTATATATAAAGTGGTTTAAATGTATAAATGGTGGTAGAAGGGGGTTGGGGCTAAGCCCCAACCCTTAGGTTTTATTATATGTTGTGACCACAGTTTATACAGAGAGCACCCTATTCCAACAATATATGGGCGCGGGGGCCACAGGATCCGGACCTACCTCTAGTGCACCCAATGCCATAAGACCTGGGGCAGAGACCACAACCCAGGCGCGGTCATATCCTTTGTTTCCATGTGACCTATACCTGCGACTGAGGGTGAGCGCACAGCCCCAAGGGGGCTGGCGCTTGGCCACATGGAAGCCATATAACTGATTTAAGGGGCACGTGCCAGGAAAAAGGGGTTGAACCTAGTTATATTTCTAAAGTGGTTTTTCTAACTATGATTTAATATTTTTAAATGATTTTATGCTTGTTATTGAAGATTTTTGGACAATATTGGGGGATATTGGGCCCTTTTTGAGGCCAAATCTTGGGAGGAAGTTGGGAGATGATAACCAACTCTAGATCTATATAAACTAGGCCTTCTTGAGGCCATGGGGGGAGATTCATAACAAGTTTATGCTGAAGGAATGCCAAGCCAAAGCCATTTTTATGCAAGGAAGTTGTTGAGGAGCGCACCTTTACGGGCCATTTCTGGGAGCTTTGGTCATCCAATTTGAGTGTCGTTTCTTCTGTTGGGTTATAGAGATTTGGGAGAACAATACTAGATCAATTTTGTAACCTTTTGGCACCACTGTGATGTACTTATTAATCTTTGAACATAAATAAGAAAGCCTCACCCACTGAGACAAAGGCCCGCAGACGTAGGCGAGATTGCCAAACTTTGTTATCACATTGGTGTTATGGTTTGTTGTTGTTTATTGCTTCATTTCAGTTATGTGCATGTTTATATGGTTGTGATATCTTCTCATATCTTCTTCCTCTTTCTTTAAGCTTCCTTAATTAGTGAATGAACACATGCATTAATAACTCAACCATAGTCATTAAAAGATCTTTTCGGATCACCCACCAACGTCCAACAATTAGCCAAAGCCATTAGCGTCTCATCACCATCAATCCAATCACAACAAAGATCAACCAGAAAATTCTCCAGATTTCTCTGTCGTGCCCTCAGCCCCTTGAACTTATCAGTCTCTTTTGTTAAAATGATAGATAAAAATAGGCATAGATATGATATTTTTTGTCAATCTCATAGACGACTATATCTGGATCCTCTAGTATTTAAAGTTTTTTGGACAATCTACAAACAACACATATGGTTAGATGTTATTTTCCTTTGTTGTTGGTCTAGTTTTCCTAGTGGCAGGACAACAACAAAGATCTTTTGTCTGTATGATATTTTAAAAAATCAATAGAATTATGACTATGAACTTAGAAAAAAAAACATTAATAAATTTGAAAAACTAATGGCATATAAGAACAAACTATTCTCTAGAATTGTGCAAGTAATTTTAAGGAAATATCGTCATTTAGGTACACAATCGTTCCATTAACCAAACACATGCTTTATATTTTGTAGGAAAAGTAACATGCCACTTTTAGGAAAATAGGAATTTCACATAGTTATACAAAACTTCCATTACTATAAAATATATATATTCTAGAAGTAATTTGGTTTCCTACATTTCATTTTCTTATTGCTGGATGTGTTGTATTCTTTTAAGCATAGACTATACATATGAACACATTTTTGGGTAAAATACCTAAATATTGTATTGTGAATGGTTAAGTAAATATTAAGAGACACATAGGTAGCATTACCACTAATATTTCACCCACATAGATCCATCTTAGACCCATATCTATCAATTTGAGAGATTAAATTTTTTGACTTTATTTTTTTATCAATTACTTCCATATCAATTATTAATTCCTTCATAAAATAACTTACACCTTAAAATTTGATTACAACTTGTGCCCTATAGTAACTTGCAAACATCTTACACTTACCCATATATTAATAACTCGCATACTTATAAACTTAAGCTAACACAATATTTTACGTGATGATTTAGATATCTAATTTTATTAAAATGCTTGGTGTGATAAGATTAAATTATATAATTATTTGAAATTTTAAAAATTGATTTTTTTAATAAACTTTATGTAGGGAGATATTGGAAATCCAATTTGTACAAGTTGTTTTTGATCTATTCCTTATAGATTATGTTAAATAAAAAGTGAAAGTGATTGACATGTTAGGTTTCATTTGTACATATTTCTTTTGACCTAATATTTTTTAGATTATGTTAAATAAAAATAAAATTGATTGGCATGTTATGTTTTATTTGTTTTTAACTTGATATTCGAATAAAAAGAGAGGATATTTCAAATGTGAGATGAAATATGTTCACATTGTATTTAATATTCTTTATGGATTATGTTAATAAAAAGTGAGGATATTTCAAATGTCGGATGAAATATGTCCACATTATTTAAAAAAAAATTACTTTTCAATACATCTATCCTTTGAAATCATATTTACGTTTTGAAATTTTATTTAAGATCTTTTACATCATTAAAACTTTTATTTAAAAGTATTTTATTAAAAAATATTTCAATTCCATTGACTCAATACATTTTTAAATTATATCTCTATTGCATTATAAATGGTTGGAATTTTATTCCAGATCTTTCCATCATTACAATTTTGAACAATTTTGTTTTAAAAGTACTTTATTAAAAGATCTCTCAATTCGATTGACCCAAAATCTCTAACATATAATTTTATTTTTTACCCTATAAAATATCTAAAGGGTAAAGTTGTGCTAAATTATTCTATATTCTAATTCTCTAATTTTACTTTTAAAAAACTATTATTAATACATTAAATATCTCACTTATAGATAAGACTATCCATGGCTCCAACACTATAGAATGTGCGGACTGGACGCGTCTGTTTTACTTAAACAAGGGGTCTTTTTTGGGCTTAATTTTTCAAAAACATAATCATGTCGCTTTAACGCTCTCATATATTAATATTCCAATAAGGTAGCATAAAAAAAATGGTTGAAGAATATTTTTTCAAATCCATGGTAAATCATTTTGTACAATTGGGTCAATTTTGTTACTCCACACTTATTTTAATTTATCCGTGGAATGGATTGGATGAAATTATAAAATATAATGGAGATAAATATTTTTTATTTTTTTATTTTATTTAAAAAAAATTATTTATAGTTTTAACTTTTAATATATTTTAACTCAAGTCTTCGAGGTGTAGGATAGTCGGTGACGGAGTGTGTTGTTAAGCCACTTCATGTTGAAAAGTCACCGGTTCAAAACCTCCGGGGACAAAAAATCCAATCATGTTAAGGGTTATTAAGTTAATCCCGATGCCAACAAAATTCGACCACATTAATAAACAAACAAAAAATATATATTTTAACTCAAATAATGATAAAAATTTATTTTACCAAATTTACATTTATAATTTTAATATATTTTATTATCAATCACCATAAACCTCTATTAAAAAAAAAATATTTATAATTTTAATATATTTTATTATCACCCACCATAAGCATTTATTAAAAAAAAAAAATTGTTATGAGCTAATTTGTTTCGCTCCATGTTATTTAATTGCCACGACCATAATATTTAGACTAAGAATGTATATGCGTTGTTGAACATAGGAGTGGGGGAACAATGATATTAATCTTGAATAATTAATGAAATTTAAGAAGGGTGGGTGTATGATAAGTTTTTTTTTTTTAATTTGTTTTTTCATATTTTCTTATATAGCTCTATTTTAATTTTGGGTTTATTATGTATAGATATAGATAGAGTTCAAATCTAAAAACCTTTTAGATTGAAAAAAGTTTTGTATTTAGAGGGTGAGGACTTAAGATGGAGTTATGTCAGTTGTACTCATGTGTAATTGTTTAGAAAAATAGAACGAAGTTTAATGATAATATATCTCATTACATAATTTTTTTAGTAATATGTGTTCATCATATATTTATGTCTAATAATATATGTTTATTATATTCATATTCTAATCACATTCATTTTATTTTTCTACTATTATATTGAGTGTTTTAGTATTATATTTCTTTTTATTTCTATTTGCAATTCATTCCATGTTGTTTGATATCACTATATGTAATGTAATTTACTCACACTTTTAGCATACTATTATTGATATATTAGTTAAATAGTTATTTAAATAAATGTAACTTGTTCATTTTGAAGTGTACTATCATTCAAATCAATGCACTATAAACATTATTTTTATCTTCCAGTGTCTACCAATCAAATGAGTGTACTATCATAAAATTTGATAAAAGTTAAAGTGTACTATTATTCAAATCAATGTACTATCATTTTTCTTATATTCAAATCAATGTACTATCATAAAAGTTGATAAAAGTTAATGATATAGTGCAAAATATTTTATTTATGGGGGTACTGCACGAAGTTGGTGAATGATAAAGTGGCAATGGGGTGAGCAGGAATGTGCACTAGTGCGTGTTTCTAGGAATGTGCACGCATTCTTAATGTGTTAGGTTCCAAAAACCCCAAACCTTCGCTCAACGAGCCACGTAGGCACGTTCCTAGGAATGGCTGCACATTCTCAAGAACGTGAGCGCGTTCCTAAGAAACATGTGTTACACGTTCCTAAAAAAAAATGAAATAAAATAATGTGTGCATTCACGTGTGCTTTAGGAATGCTCGTGTGCTTTAGGAGATGTGCAAGCATTATTAGGAACAAGAAC
>JASDQU011245033.1:0-21296 GCA_032191745.1 Picea mariana
CAATGGAACCACATCGATCCATCTTCATCATGTATCAATGACAACTCATTGATCCATCTTCATCTATGCATTCTCATCAAGGACAATACATATTATATTACATCAATCATCAATCAATAAATCCTTTGACATCAATCAATCACTTGACATCAATCAATGACATCAATCAATGACATCAATCAATCAAACCATTGGCATCAATGACAACATGATCCAACACAGTAGACTATGCAATCGAAGCCTCAATCACCTCTAACTGCAAATCCCCAATTTTAGCCCTAGTGCCATCGAAAGTCTGAGCGAAGGCTTGAGCCACTTTGAGGTTGAAACCCTCAAATAATTTTATGAACCCATCCCAGCCATAAGCCACAAGGTCATCTACGACATCATCATGTGAGAGGAGAGCCTGTGAACCATTGGACTCGATCCTCACCACGGGCACCATCGATATGGTCACACATAAACAACAAGAGTAGAGAAAGGTGGGGTGTGTTTGCCAACACACGAAATGTAGGATGAGGTCTACATATTTGGGAGGAACCCAATACCTAAGGCTTTGGAAATCCACCATAGAAACCATTTGGAGCATTGAGTGGGTAGTAAACTAGAGGATGCGTAGAACAAAAAACCACTCTATGAAATGAATGCCAAACCAAAGCACCAAAAATTGCCACTTGAAACAATGAATGCATGGCTATGTTATGCAGGATGAAGGAGTGATGTTTGAAGGTATGAGTGACAGTCCTGTACCAGGACGACGAGACTATGATATGACTACTAGGGGTAGGATTCATATTTCAAAATAAACCAAAGTTTTGTTTGTTACACGACTGTGGATATGTGAATGTGAAAACCAAAAATAATCAAGGTGTAGAATGGCTAAGTCATAACCCCAAGGTGCATAACTCATGTGTTATGGTAAGGATCAACCAATAAAATGATAGGTTTACAATCTTTAAAGGTTTATGAAAAAATTAGATGCACTTAGGTGTTATCCCATTTACAAAAGAAAAATACACAAATTGTATGATGCCCTCAAGACAAAGCTTGTTCTAATTTCATGCTTACAGTCATGAAATTGAACAAGAGAAACGATAGATAAAAATGATGAACTCATACACACAACTAGTCAAGTGAATATTTTCAAAACCAAAAGATGATAGAAATGTTCACAAGGTGAAGGAGGCAGCTACAAATTTTTTTATCTCATGAAGATGACATTTTACAATGATAAAATTGACATGAATATTTGGCTTCCAATAAGGCTCCAACCTAAATGAAGCTATAACTCCCTAAATTCTCTAGCTCCAATCCCCTATTTTACAAGCTCCAACCTAAAGGAAGCAACGACTCCCTAGATTCTCCAACTCCAACCCCATAATTTACAGGATCCAATTTGAAGGAAGACATGACTCCCTATATTCTCCAACACAAACTAGAAGGAGTATCCAAACCCCTTTCCTTGACCCTTCCTTCCTCCCTGAAATATAAATGGAGTCTCAACCTATCACTACTATTGTCACTGTCATTGATACTGATACATCATCGTCAACTTGTCACTATTACTGTCACTGATACTGATATCTCATCATCAACATCATCATCAATAAAACTAGATCCACTCACATAAGTCATATGCCAATATCACCAAAAATATCTCTCAAAACATATTCCCAACATCATCAATATATGCATCAAACCATGTGCCAACACTTTCAATAAATGCCTCAAACATATGCCAAAATATCCATGACCCATGTTATTCCTCAAACCATGTGCCAAATATATGCCTCAAGCATGTACCAAAACATCCAAAATATGCCTCAAACCATGGGACAAAGATATGCCTAGAAAATGTTCCAAACCCTCCAAAATATGCCTCAAAGCATATGCCATAACCTCCAAGATACAAGCCTCAAAATACATATAAGAATATACCTTTCAACATGTGAACAACCTAGTGCATGAGATATCAGATATTCAATCCTTCCTCAACTTCAAGATCAAGAAGATATCACCTTCCTTAATTTTTTCAAAGATCCGCGATTCATCCATTGTCAACCCGTGGATATCTGTGCTTTGTTCCACTGCAACCCGCATACATCCACGCTTTTCTTCATTGCAACCTGCGAATAACCTCAAAAAATTGGTATAGACACCTCCATACACCTTTCTCTCCTTGACCTCCTTTCTCCTAGGCCATATTTTCTTTGTTGAGATCACCAATCCTCCTAGAAAAAGTGCAGACTCACTTATACTAGCTTCATACCATAAAACACACACTTGCTTGGATAAACAAATGAGAGGTTTTTGCTGTGTATTTATACTTTTCCAAGTTCTCCTTTACTTGAATTTAGGTTTGGCTTGTAACTTCTTATTGCAACAAATATTTCTCTTTTAATTGATTTGGGTCCGACTTGTAAATTCTTTTACCTTAGATCCGGAGCTTCTTGACCATACTTCATGGATTCAACTTTAAGAGAGAATAACTTCTCAACCATGAGGAACCACATGGTGTGCCACCTAGTGTTGGAAATGACATGACGAGGACTATCAATCTATGGAGGTTTTGCATGCATTTTCAATGTCATTTATACTTTCTTTATTCAATCAAATTTGGGCTTCATGACCACACCCTTGGGTCTTCTTAACCATTTAACCACTTAACCATATTTTCATGGATTCTTGTATACTTCTTCAAAGCATCTTCCTGTGAGGGTCATGCTTAAATATAGGCCATAAGGGAACCACTTTGGAGACTTATTCAAATACAACCATTACTTCCAGAAGATTCCAAACTTTCCTTGGGCCTTCTTCCAAGGTTGACTAGGATTGACATCAATGACAACCAATATTCCAACACATACAACTAGATATTTTCTGCATAATTTTAAAAATGCCAAGACAAAGTGGTGCCACATCTATGAATAAAACAAAAATTCAACATAAGAGTGTTGACTA
Organism: Picea mariana; assembly: GCA_032191745.1. Taxonomy (NCBI): domain Eukaryota; kingdom Viridiplantae; phylum Streptophyta; class Pinopsida; order Pinales; family Pinaceae; genus Picea; species Picea mariana. The sequence goes on from JASDQU011245033.1 coordinate 2,962, forward strand.
AATGGGAGAAATAAATTGAATGTGCACACAGTCTATCATACACAATCCACTAAACAAAACATTGACCAAGGAACATGGAACGAATATTGAGGCCATGGTCAAGGTGTTACCAAGGAAGAGGAGGCTTTAGTGGAGGATGTGGTCAATGAGGTCAAGGATGTGCATTTGATAATATAAGCTAGTATCCCCCTCTCTTATTGAGATGAAGGTTATAACTAGATAACACAATACAATTAACATGAGAGATAAGAGGATTCTTAAGTTGCCTTCAAACTTATATCACCTCAAACCCATGAGTAAGCAAGGGAGAACCAACTTCTCTCATTGATGCTTTTCTAGTCAAATATTTAAAAAAGAAAGAATAGTTCAAATTTGTTTTCATATATGCTTGTTTGCATCGGGTAAGTTATGGATGTAAAGTGGACATAAAACATAGAAGCAATAACTAGTATAGTATAATAGAGATATAATCTGAAAACATTAGCAAACATAGTATAATATACATATAACATAGAAAACATAATACTAGAACATGATAATATCTTTGGACAATGACACTTATAGCTTGATGAGTGTGTGTAAATTTTATCTATATTCATATTTTATAGCTTGATGAGTGTGTAGTTATTGATCAATGCAGCTTTCGATTGGAGTATCCTCGAGTGCATATGAATATGACACTATCGGTTTCACCATGCCCCACATATGCACGGAAAATGTCGTGGATAAACACTACCTTTCCCGTCCACCAAAATAAACTATAATGGTCAAAACCGGCCTGGAAATGGTCAAAACCGTTAAATTCAACAGACTGTTTGGTTTTGTAATTCCGAATGGCATTAGCTAAACGTTCTACCTTTTTGAACCAAAAAAAAAACCAAAAAAAGAGAGATGCAGGTTAAGTTCATAGTAAAAAAATTGACTTCAATATTCTACAATGTGCACATCAGAGAGAGATGCAGCTTAAGTTCATAGTAAAAACACTAACAACGATCTTCTAAGATTGTGACTGATGATCAAATTTTGTTGGGTATGCCAAAGTTCTTGAAAACATTCTAACAAAGAAGTCAGGGTAATATGTAGAAGAATAGATTGTACGAATGAATACTTGAATCTAACTGTTGTCTGACACTAACAGGTCCATAGAAATAAACAATGAAAAATGTGAAAAAACAGACATTATAGAAAGCATATACAAATCCTTGTGATAAAATATAAATCCAAAACAAGATGAGTTGTGAAGCAACGAGTCCTTGCCAAAAAGGCAGGGAGTTAGTGTGGGTTCTTTGGTAAGGCTCTGAGTATGTGCCAAGTTTAGCAGAACCAGTAACTGATCTACTTCACTCAGTAGCTATAGTAATAGTTTCAACAACAAAGCAAACAAGTAGTTCTAGAAGCAAAGACATAGACAAAACAAGCAAGTCTTTGTAGAAGCAAAGACATAGACAAGGGTGGAGACAGAAGCAGTGGTTGCAGTAGTAAAAACTGAGACACGAGCTTATCAAGAACATACAAGAAAGGGATGACTTCTTAGAGCTATTTGTTGATCTCTTCACTGGTAAATTCTATGGACATCTTTTTTAGAGATGCAAACATAGACACGGTACAAAAAAAAGGACATGTAAAACCGTATATGTTCAATAATCATAAAGGCAAAACCGTGTCAGACTATAACACAGGAAACAACAGAAAACTGTTAAACATAATGTAACCTCAACAATCTGACTGTACACTGCCAGCTGTACTGGACAGTTGTACTTTCTATTTTTGTCTTTCTTGAGCCTATTTAGCTCAACCTTCTTGCATTGTAACTTAGTTCAGTACTTCTTCATACATTTCAATATATTGTTCTATTCGTTTCTCTCTACATTTCTCTTTACTTCACAATTTATCATGGTATCAGAGCTTCAACAATAAGCCTCTTCACACAGGTGGGAGAGCAACACGATCCTCACAACGTAGAGCTTCACGGATCTTGAGAGCACGCGACACGGTCTCTTTCACAAGATTTGGAGAGCTGTCTGTAATACTCTTAAAAGATCGTCATAAGAAGCTTGCAGAGGAAGCAGAGCGTACAACGCTCGAAAGATCCAAGACGAAGAGAACACAGAAGGAGAAACTTTAAAGATTCTTGCACATTTTTTCAAGAATCGTCAAAGATTGACGAAGAAGAGCTGCAGAACGGAAGAACATGTAAAGAACTTGAAGGAAACGTTCAAAATCGTTAAAGATTGCTATAGAAAGAAACATCATTTAAAGTTTTCTTAATTTCACTCAAATCTGTCAAAGATTGAAGCAGAGAATGAAGAATTCATGAAATTCTTTCAAATCTTTGAAAGATTCACAAATTTCTCTTCCACAGGAGAAAATTCCGTCAAATTCAGCAAAGATAGCGTCTAATGTGAAAATAACAACCATTAAGGCCGTAATATTCATCTTGCGAAAGGATCCGAAGTGGGGAACCAGTTCAGTAGGGAAGAAGAAAGCATGGAAAAGGTGAAAGAGTTTCAGTCGTTAGATCTTGCGCAGAGGCCCGACAGCCGTTGGATTAGCGAGAAAGTGCATGAGGCTTAATCCTCTAGAGCGCATAGGAGAAATTTTGACTTGAGAAGTCCCGACATCATCTGGACCATCCATCAAGACACACGTGGCGAGATCGCGACACTTCGTGACACGCAGGTGTAAAGGTCAGAAGACTGTCGTGAGAATTCACGAATCGCGAAATCATGAGTCATTCTGGACTGTTGGATCAAGAAATATTGTGAGCTGTCGATATTTTCCCATTACAAAATTGGTAATCGAGAGTTGGACGCGCAAAGGAAATTGCATTCCAAAAACTCCGATACGCGATATCGTGAAATCCCGAAAAGATTACAGGCGTCCATCTCAAAGGACAGGTGGCAGCAGATCAACGCTTCGTCACATCAGCATATCGGAGTTCATGGTTTTGAAATATCGTCGCAACAAGACCTCAAAAATCACAAAATCGCGATACACAAAATAGCGATCAGATCTCAGCCATCCATTCGACTGGACACCTGGCGGACATCGTGGAAACCGTTGGCGTTTCAACATTTGGGGTTTCAAGTTGTCCGAGAAATTTGGCGTCGCAAGTCGCGAAATCGTGAAATGACACGGACCATCCATATTAAGGGGATGCATGGTGCAAATCCATGGACTCAAGAAAATTCCCAAAAAGGAAAGGGCCATCGGCATATCGGGATTCGACAAATCGCGAATCCTGAGGACAAGAGATCAGGTTTCTTTGTGGTGAAAACCCTGTAAATGATCGGAGTCGTCCATCTTGAGGAGACACGTGGACGAGATCAGGAGAGTCAATTGGTGCATCGGCATTCGACGTTTCATGGATCTTGGAGAGGAGACGTCCAGTTCATATCCAATCGCGATATCGCGAAGAGAGATCACGACCGTCCATTTGTTTGGACGCGTGGCAGAGATCAAAGGAATCGAGAAAGTCCCGAAAGGAATAAGCCATTGGAAAATTGAAGATCGAGGAATCAAGGAGTCAGAAAAACTCATCATCAGAACTCGCAAAATACCGATTCGCGATATCCCAATAAGATCTGGGCCATCAGATCACAAGAAGATCTGGACCGTTGAATTGTCCAAAGGCAATTTTTCGCATTTCGATGATTTGAAATTCAAAGAGCCGGAAACACCTATAGCGCTTTAACAGTAAGGTGTGTGTTCACATTGTTGCATGACAAAGTCCAATTCAAGCCCGATAAACTCCCTTCGGCCATCGGCTAATTGACAAATCGACGATCGGAGGTAAATACGAAATTTCCATCTGTTTTTTTTCTGATTTTTTTTTTGTATGGCGTCATCTAGCAACTTAGGACCAACTCAGGGTCCGATTCTTCTTGGAAAGAATTACGAGTTTTGGTCTCTTCGAATGAGATCATTCTTGCAAGAACAAGAGTGCTGGGAGCCAGTGGATCTTGGATATGTGGAACTAGATCCAGCCGCCCTGTCTGCCATGACAAATGCACAGAGAATTGCTCAGGAAACTCTAAGGACCAAAGAAAATAAAGCGAAATTCTGGATTCATAATTCTGTGGATGACTCGATTTTCTCGAAAATCACAGGCACTGGTACTTCAAAACAGGCCTGGGACATCCTCAAATATTTCCACCAAGGAAATGACAGGGTCAAAACAGTTAAATTACAGACCTTATGGACGCAATTTGAGACTCTAAGGATGACAGAGTCCGAAACTGTAGATCAGTTCATGACCAGAGTCATGGGAATCGTGAACCAGATCAGACTGATTGGTGAAACCATCACTGATCAATGAATTGTTGAGAAAACTCTCAGAAGTCTACCCAAGAAATTTAAAACGGTTGTAACAACAATCCTTGAATCCAAGGATCTATTAATATTTTCAACAGATGAATTAATTGGTTCTCTGGTGACACATGAGACCAGACTGCATCTTATAGATGAGTCAATCTCTAATTCTTTCAAAACTCAATTCTCCTTCAGCAGAGGGAGAGGCAGAGGAAGAAGCAGAGGTCACCAAGGAAGAGGGAGCAATCAAAGTAACTCTCACTTCAGTGGAGGCAATAGACAACAATATCCGAATCAAAATTTCCAAGGTCAAAGACATCAGCAACAAAATCAACATCAGAATTTCCAGCCTCAAAGAGGTAGAGAGAGAAGATCAAATGAAAAAACAAACATACAATGCTATTACTGCAAAAAGTATGGGCACTATGAATCTGAATGTAGGAAGAAGCAAGCAGATCAGCTCTCAGGAAGAGCACATGTGTCAAATCAAATGGGAGACACCTCAAGAGGTATGTTTCTCTCATGCCACAAGACTGAAGAACAACCTAAAGATCTCTGGTTGCTCGACAGTGGATGCAACAATCACATGACAGGTAACAAAGAATTACTTTCATGCATTGATTCATCAATATCATTTGATATTACACTTGGAAATGATTATTTAGTCAAAGTTCAAGGAAAAGGAACTGTTCCTATTCTTACTAAACAAAATGTAAAGAAAGACATATATAATGTCTATCATGTTCCATATTTAAAACATAATTTGCTAAGTGTAGGACAACTCATTGAACATGGATATAAGGTACCTTTTGAGGGAACATCTTGTAAAATATATGACAAAATCCCAAGCAGAAAATTAATTTCTGAAATCCATATGACCCCAAATAGGATGTTTCCCCTTACCCTCAGAACTGCAAATATGAGTCAACCATATGCACAGAGTGCATCAACCCTGAATGAAACAATGGTTTGTCATACAATATTTGGACATATACCATTTCAGAGTCTAAGTCTTCTTCAGAGAAAATCCATGGTCAAAGGTCTACCTATCTTTAAAGAGCAAATTCCCCCATGTGAGTCTTGCATACTTGGAAAACACAAGAGAACCAGTTTTCCACAGTCTTCTAGTCAAGCCAAACAACATCTTGAACTTGTTCACACTGACCTATGTGGACCAATGCAAACAGATTCAATAGGTTGTAGTTTTTACTTTCTAACGTTTATTGATGATTTTAGCAGGAAAATATGGATCTATTTTCTCAGACACAAGTCTAAAACATTTGCAAAATTCAAAGAATTCAAGGCAGAAGATGAAAAACAGAGTGGCAAATACATCAAAGCACTCATGTCAGATGGAGGAGGAGATTACAATTCCAGAGAATTTGCAAATTTATGCAAATCTCAAGGCATTATCATGCAAACAACAGCCAGGTATACACCACAACAGAATGGAGTGGCTGAAAGGAAAAATCAGACCATAATGAATATGGCAAGAACACTTCTTAAAGAGAAACACCTGCCAAATACTTTTTGGGCTGAAGCAGTAGCATGCTCAGTTTATCTCTTGAATAGATCACCAACCACAAGTCTAAATATGAAAGTTCCCCAAGAAGCATGGAGTGGGACAAAGCTCAATGTAGCGCATCTAAGGACATTTGGATGCATAGCGTATGCTCACATACCTTCCGAATTAAGGAAGAAACTTGATGACAGAAGTGAAAAATGTATTTTCACTGGCTATAGTGAAACATCCAAAGCTTATAGGCTTTACAATCCCATCACCAAGAAATTAATTCTTAGTAGAGATGTACAATTTCTGGAAAATCAATTCTGGAATGATTCAGAAAATCAACAAGTGGACAGTCAAAATCCATTGCTGCCAAGTTCTGAAAACACAAAAAATTCAGAACAGCATGTACCTCAAACTATTCTTCCAAGATTGCAAGTACAAAGACAACCTGAAAACTCTTAGGATAACTCAACTTCCAGCAGAGAATCATTCTCTGAACCACAGAATCAGAGAACTCGAAGTTTGAGAGAAATCCATCAGCAGTTGGATGACTTTGAGCAACAGAATCTTTTTGCTTTAATGTCATGTCAATCTACATCCTTTAAGGAAGCAGCTAAGGAGCCACATTGGGTTCAAGCCATGAACCAAGAAATTGATTCCATTGAGAAGAGAAAGACATGGGATCTTGTTGATTTTCCAAGACACAAGAAGATTATTGGTGTCAAGTAGGTTTACAAAACTAAACTCAATGAAAAAGGGAAGATTGAAAAACACAACCATGTGTTTCACAAGAACCATGTGTTTCACAAGAAAAGTAAACACATTGACACTCGGTTTCATTTCATACGCGAGCTAGTCAATAATGGGGATATTGCACTAGAATTTTGTGGTTCTCGAGATTAGCTTGCTGATATCTTTACAAAGCCACTAGGAAAGTCAGTTTTTGATTTTCAGAGACAACACTTAGGCATAGTTAGTTCTGATGATTGTAACTTTTCAGTTTAAGAGGGAGTGTTAAACATAATGTAACCTCAACAGTCTGACTGTACACTGCCAGCTGTATTGGATAGTTGTACTTTCTATTTTTGTCTTTCTTGAACCTATTTAGCTCAACCTTCTTGCATTGTAACTTAGTTCAGTACTTCTTCATACATTTCAATATACCGTTCTATTCTTTTCTCTCTTCATTTCTCTGTACTTCACAATTTATCAAATTTTTTTTACCTTGTTAACTAGGACAGAGTTTATGCAGTCCAATTCCAGATTTAATAAGAGAATTGTAAAGTGATATGTTACCTGATTGTTATAGATTAATAGATAAGGAGTGTTTCAGGGGGCAAATCAACTCCCAAACTATACTTGGAGCACTTTGCTGAAAATATCCATGTGCTAATAAGAAGATTCAGGTCTGATTATATTAGAAGAGATGCTTTGAAGCCAAGAGGAAATGGAGGATACTAAAAAGTCAGAAGGGGACTGTGAAATAGTTGTAATAACATTTCTCAACACGCTGCAATGGAAGTGCGCAGAGAAAACGAAGAGCATAGTCAGGGCATTGAGAAGAATGGGAAAAATAAGAGCCAATGACCTCCACACGTAGCTGCAAGGTGTTCACATCCATCATCACACTGCAACGTGTTCACATCCTACATCCACACATAATTCAGGCACTGAAGGTAGCCGTGTTGGTATTGGAAACTCAGTGCGTAGTAAATAAATTTTATTATAAATTTAGGGTATCCAGGATAGTAAAAAATGTTAAGGAACTAATGCTAAATTGATATGTAGCATTAATTCATCTTAAACATATTTGTGTACTACAATATAGAATAACCCTAAGTTTTAAACTTATGATTTCATCAAAACTAAGTTCGTGCCTCGATATGAGGCCAAATAAGAGGAAGAAATTGCTTATTGGTGGAGTTCACAACATAGAGGATGTTTATTAGTTTTAAAAAGGGTATTGTATAAAACTTAGGCTAAAAGTTAACAAATTACATCGAATTGTGTGCAAAGTATTGAAAAGTACAGAAATCGATTTATATAGTCCCTACTGCCTTGAGGCACAGATTAATAAGGATAATAGTGATGCAAATAAATTTTTACAAGGTAGTTACAAAAACATGTAGTTTACAAGAAAATGGAAAATGTTATTTAGCCATGGAAACAATGTAATTGGAGGTTTAGTTTCAAGCATGTCACTTTTGTTTGAATTTTGAAGACATTTTTTCCTCTCAGTCAATGTAATTAGCTTTTTTCTTAATTGCAATTACATATTCTTAGGATGGTTGAGACAACACTTCTTATAACTTGAAGAAGCGATAATTTTATTGCTAGTAATATGTAAATAATTACACCTATTTCAAATTTCACTCATAATTAGTTATCTGATTGAGATGGATGAAATATATATGAAATCAAGGATCGAAATTTGAGCATTCAAGATAAGGTTATAATTGCAATTAATTTAGGATATAAGTAATTATTTGTTCCAATCCAAAGTTGATGCACAAACATACTACCTCCATCAAATCATTATTTTGACAATACCTAGGGGGTCTTCATTTCACTACGGGAGTTGGTTCCCTCATGTTTGTTTTATTGTATTTTCCTATGTTTTATGATTTAGAAAAGAGATAGGAGTTTGATAATGAAAGTGAGGATTTGATTGTAAATGTTCTCGAATGTGTGAGAACATGAGAGGAGTCGAGAGATCTTAGGATAGTTTTAGATCTCATGAGAAGTTTGTGTATTTTCTTCAATGATTTGTGGATCTAGAGATCCTAGGAGATGGATTAAGATTGTTAGTTGAAAGGTTTGTGGATCTGAAACAAAATTGGTTTCAGGATTCTCTTGTACAAACGATTGTAAGCCTTGAGGGCATGGGAGGTGGCCAATTGAGTGTAAATTAGGCCAAGAAGAGAGGTGGCCAATTAAGTGGAAATTAGGCTAGGAAGGTGGCCATCCAGAGTGAGATCAGGCTAAGAGAGAGGAAAGAGACCTATTGAAATGTAATTTAGGTCTAATAAGGCATTGAAGCCTTATGTAAATTCATGTATAGTAAGTGTGCATATGGGTAATTGAAGAAAATGACACACTGTTTCGAGTGTTTCCCAAGAATTCCTTGTTCATTATGTGTGAGGAATCTTTGTTACTTTGAATGTTATGTCTCTATGGAATTAGGTATTGGCAGTCTCTGCATATCTGTGTAATTGATGTTTGTAGACCTTAGGGTTTTGTTGTCAGTTCGAGGAAGAGGAGTCTCAGGGGAACATAACCTTTGAAGGATATCATTGATGTGATCATTGATCACTGTAAAGGATCGATGACCCTATCATAATTGTAGGTGGATAGACGAAGATCGAGATCATGGAAGAGGTTATAGGCATTGTCGATCTCTTGGTATCGATTGTGGACCATTGGATGAAAGAGAGAATCGAGGAGTTATTAGATTTTGGGAGAAAAAGTTTAGAGAAATAGGAACTGTAAGATCCTATCGAGACTCATCACAATCGTCAGATCATCTAAGTGACAATTGGAAGTTATTTGATCCAAGTGGAAGGGTGAACCATTTGTGATTGTTAGATCGGGGATCAATATAGAGGAGGACCATTGGATTTCATTGCGAAGTAAGGAGCAACCTCAACCATTTTTCCAAACCTTGATTAAGTCCCAACTATAGATTTAGGTTGGAGGGGAGTTACATGGCGAGGAGATCTAATTGTTAGTTAAAAGGTTGGATCAATGGTGGACATTCAAAGCGCAAATTAGAGTTACACGAGCATTAATTTTATGGATGTGTCTCACTATTAATATAGATTGTTTGTTGATTTCATGACGTTTCTCTTCCATATTAATGTGCGCAATAGAAATTTGTTAATGCGATATCTTTTTAGATTCGCACAAGTCGTTCATCTCGTTCATCTCAATGTCTCATTAAAACAAGATCGTTGGATCACCATTGAGGTTGGCTAGCATCTCCACCTTTCATCACGACAAGCTAAGAAGGATCTACGATTAGGATAAGAGCTTTGAGGAAGTAAGTCCCCAGTGTTTAAGAAATCGGTCATGTCCATTGATCACATGCTTGAAGGATATAATCTCAGGCTTAGAGTTGTTATATATAAAACAATCATCTTTTTAGGTTGGGTTATGGTTCTAGCCATTGTTGAAGGGGAATTAGGTAAGAACCTAAGTGCTTAACCAATTACATGCTTTTAGATATATCCTTGGACACCCCTTTATGGGTTTAATGTGAAACCTAGATGTGTAAATGTTTCCTAACTGTGAGTGAGGTATGCGCTAGGATATTGTTGACGGGCGAAATTGACCGTCCGTCAACTAAGAGAGTGGAACCGGTCTGGGGTTGTCTAATAACCCAAGCCGTTTGGAATGAACCACCCTGATGGGTTTAGCAGCTCCGTTAGCCGATCTAAGGTCCTAGGAAAACCAAAGATAAAACTAATCTAAACTAACTAATCTAACTAAAACAAATAAAACAAACTAAACTAACTAACAATACATAAAACAAATTAACTAAAAACAAACTAAACTAACTAATCTAACTAATCTATTTAAAACTAACTATTAAAACAATCTAACTGATCTACTATCTATATATATAAACTACTAACTAATACTATACTAAATACTATCTGAAATAAAACTTATCTACAAAATATACAATATTCACAAAATACAGATTTAAATAAAACCTGGAAAACTCATTTGCAATCTGCCCTAAGACAGAGAAAGGTATTTCTTTTTGATTTTATAATTTTATAAACTAGAAATTAAAACTTACTAAAATTTATCAATCTAATATACTAATTCTACACATATATCTAACTAAACTTATAACTAAACTAAATTACTAATAAATATACTAAACAAACAAATGACAAACTGACCTGGAAACGCTCCCAATTTGTCCTGTGTATGATGAATTTGAAGCTGGTTGGAGGAAGGAAACTCACACCGTATAATCCAAGAGCTTCTCATAAATGATAGGCTGTGTTTCTCTTTGAGTTGTTTACAGGACAAACAAGACATAAAAAATCATAACAATTATATGATTTATAAATCTCTGCAATAAGGGAAACCTGTTATGCAAAAACTTATACTTAATAATTCAACTTATGAAGAAGAGAAATCTGTCATTCACAAACTGAATCAAGTAACTACTATGTTTTTTAAGTACTGGAAGAAATTAGATATGGATTATATTTATTAAATCATATCATTTGCAAAAGACTAAGATAGCTAAAGTAGTCATTAACCAAATGCAAATTGATACTTATAAACATGAACAAAATATTGATATTATGAAAAGCTAAAGCTGTAGCAGAATATCAAATTATGTCTTAGTCTGTATTAAAATTCCATATCCTTATTCTCCCACGAATGAGGATGATATTATTACAAAAATAATGAGTATTTATAAGTTTTTCCACGGGGTAAAACCTCCCTGTGGAAGTTATCAAACTGTTTACAAAATCTGGGAAGATATTCCCAAGATCAACTAAACTAAGAAACTAAAATGAAATCAAAATGTCCAAATATCCTCTAAACTGTCCATCAAATACCATGCAATTTCGAATTCACCTGAAATGGACCAAAAATAACAAGTTAGAGAGATATTTTATTAATAAAACAATAAAAATTTAATTCTCCACACTTAGCTACAGAATCATCTGATTCTGTAGCTAGTCTAAAATAAAATACAGGATCAGAATTAAAATCAAATCAAATATTTTTAATAAAATCAAATTGAATTAACAACCAACAGTCGTTTGAAAATGAATCATTTCATTTGAAAATTTTATATCATTTGAAATCAAATACAATCAGAATTCAATAACCGAATAGAGAAATAGGCGCACTCTGTTTCGATTGTTATCATAAATTGGATAGACAGAATCAAAATTAAACAATTTTGAAAATCGTTTCATATCCAATTTGAAAGCAATGCAACCAAACAAATCGTAGGCAAACGTTGTGTTTTTCCAACAACAAGAGATACGATCAGATCGAAACAAAATCGTTTTAAAATTATTATAATTGTCATGACATTGAACGATTCACGCCACAGGTAGATTAATTCAAATAGGTGCGAGAATCAAATAATACAAAATCGTAACCAGATCGATTTGACTTTGATCACAGTCACAATAGAATCGACATCAGTGATAATTGGTTATTGCAAACTGGGCAAATAAACTTGATTGGTATTGAACGTAATCATTAATTTCAAACAAATCATGACTGAGTTTAATATAGAAATAAATCGTGAATACGGATATAGCCAATCTCGTTCTACAAATCAAATTCAAATAGAGTATTCATTGCAATTACGAATCCAACTGATAACATGGTCGAGCTAACAATACTTCAATCAATGCGAATTAACCGGCTGGGGTTCAGCATAATCGTTAAGCAATAAAATCCATTCCATGATTTGGGCGTGTTTGCACAGGCTTAAAATAAAAAACAATGTTTCCGAAGAAACAGAGTCACATTGGAGACGATCCGAGTTGAATTCGTGTTCTTTGAAAGTCATATGGCACAACAAAACCATAAAAATTAACCTCATCAAAATCGTTGCCAATCACAGCACGTAAATTATAACGAAATCGAATCGAAATGTGATCGTGTTCTAAATTGAGTATCAGAAACATTTCTTGTCTTGAATAGATACAAACGACTTCGATTGACAGCAGAGCATCCATTTTAACCCAATCAAACAAATCAAATCCACACTAAGATCAATCAAATCGATGAAAATCTAATAGAAGCTTAACTAGGAAAAACAAAATTCCATTTAGTCAAAGCAAAGCTATGTATAGAATGCATGCAATGTAACAGAGCCATTCAATACCGTGAATAGAGATATTTAAAAATGAATTCAAATTGTTATATAAACCTAGATTATTTACAAAAAAAAATGATATCAAAACATACCTGTGTAATGACGAGGCTGCTCAATTACGCCAGCTTAGAACTCACAACAGCCGTGGCTGATTCCACATTTTTAAACAAGATGGAGCTTGTCGTCTTTTGTTTCTTATCTGTCGCTTGTAGTTTGGCCTTTTGACTGGTTAGGGTTGCAATCTGGTCCTCTAAAGATTGAATCTTTGACTGGAGTATTGGAACATCATTATAGTATCGCTCTAACCATGAATTGCATTGATCACAGGGTAGCACTATAGGTTTAGACAGAGCAGGAGAGGGTTTGGATAAATGACTGAGGGTTTCACAAGGCAACTTAATGCCTGGGTATTTAGGGTTGTCCTGTAGGCAGGGGGGTAGGTTTGACACAAATTCATACGAGGGTTCGGCACACAGAACTTGCAAATAGGGGTATTCACTAGCCAAGAGACGCTCCACTTCCGAATCAGAGTATTCACTTAAAACAATAGGGTTAGGCTCGACAGGAGGTTTTGTCTTGTTCCTTGCCATCCGTGAAATCAAACGTGCATTCTGTTTCCCTTTGGCGTTTGTAGAGAGGTTTGCCTTGGGATTTTTTCCCATATTCTTAACAGTGTCAACACTCTTGGTCACAGTGTGGGGTAAGTTGATAGGAAGATAAGCCAAGGATTTAGGCAGTAGGATATGGTAGGGTACTGGGGGTACGACCTTGACCTCATTCACCACAGGTTTGTCAACCTGTGTAGGGTTCAAATCCTTGAAACCATTCCGAGCAACGAAATTTCTCCAACTATCCCCGTGCAGACTCAAATGATAGACAACAATAAGCTTAACAAGCCCATAATGAAAAAGGGTACTATCATCCTGGAGTCTTTTTTACTTCTTCGACATTTTAAACAGGCTTCGATGCAAAAAATAGGGCATATTGAGCTAATATCCCATAAAAACCATAAGAAAACGTAGGTGGTGTAGGAACAAAAACTCGTACCGACCTTCGCAGGTCACAAACTGCTTGATTATCATCAATAAATCATGCCAATGTTGTTTGAGCATAGTTACTGGCATACCTCTATCACAGGAGGTGATTTCTCGTGAATGAAACAACAATGTCCACGGCACTTCCTCGACCTTGCAATTCTTGAACCATCGTTGTCCAGTCGCAGGCAAACCCGTAGCAAGACTGATAAACTGTTCATCAATTTCCAATTGTATATCGCCGACCTTGGCTCGACATCCATCGAAGGTCATGGCAAACTGTCGAGCCACGCAAAGGTTAAAACCCTCAAAACGTTTCATGAAGGTAAGCCATCCATTGTCTGCCAAATCTTGGCAGGCATTTTCAAACATCAACAGGGCCTAATTTCCATTGGGTTCAACTCGGACGACTAGTGCCATGAATCGAGCACATGGTATGAGAAGGGTTCGAATTCATCAACACACAAAGTAACAAAGATAAGGAACCAATAACAATGAACGAGCGAAAAGGGGTAAGCGTTAATGCAAGCATGCGAAGGTGGTGGAGCTATTCACTGCCATGCATAATACTCATTATCCAAGTACAACCGCCAAATTTCATAGTTGCTCACTCCATAATAATAGTCCAACCATTAACTTATGTGTACAACCAATAAATGCAATGTGCATACCAATGCCCGCAAGTTATACCATAATGTTTAACAATCCGACATATAAATCAAAACCCAAAATCATATATGCGCCAATGTATATAGTTCTTATAATCAAAAGTTCAACCAAGGTGCCAAACGAATTCATAGTAGTTGACAAGCCAAAAGTTAAAAAAAGACTAACATAAGGATTATATCATATATATAAATTTAATCATAACCTCTATGCAAAATAAAAGATGAGGCAAGTCATAAAAAGTATAAACCCAAATGCTCAATGCCTTACAAACTCAACAAAATCAAGTTTTGCAATCAATATAAAATGTTCAATGAGCGTAGTTCGAAAATCCTTTCAGCCACATAACGATAAACAAAAGGTAAGTGCCATAGAAAATATCGATAAAAAGATCATGACAGTTCAGATAATGATCGAAATGTGACTTCGAAAGGAAAAGTTTTCACGCTTACAGTTGTGAAAACCTAACGAGACAAAAGTGCAAATGTCGTAATAAATGAAAATGTCGTCTATTTGAAAAATGCGATGAAAAACTTGATGTTTGCAAGACTTAGGTGTAGGTATAGGTGATAGGAAAAAGTGAGTTGGCTGCCAACAATGGAGACACACTGGTAGAAGGAGTTATCTCTGTCAAAAGAAACAAATTCAGATTAGGACATCAAAGAAAATTTCAACTTAAAAATAACACCCAGAAAATTACACAAACATCATCGTAAATCATTTTTCCAACAGTGTTTTAAAAGATGAAAACCAATAACAGTCCTAAGATCAACAAGTCACGACATTAATGATAAAATCTTTGATACTGTTGGCATGGCCACTACTGCCAACAGGCGTCCATAGCCTCGACAGGGTTTCCATTTAACCCACTCTGACATATGTATCCTGTCAAGAAGTTCTAGATCAAAATAAAGGACATTAAAGAGGTTTCTTATTGCAAATTTTCATGTACCCAACATTGCTTCGCTATCAGCGGGCCTATTCAATACCCCGACAAAGTTGTCTTGGCGCCATGCTTGCATTTACCCACTGCCAGCAGACCTGTTCAGTATCCCAGTGGGTTTACAAGCACTTCCCACAGCTCTTATCAATAGTTTTATTTTGTTTTTCTTTTATAGATATATAGATGAGCAGGGTGACGCTGAAAATCTTGATATTTTAGCATATTTTAGATCTCATCAGAATTTTTTAGCACTGTCCTTTATTCAGCGCCAGAGATGTTTTATAAAAACAACTTCCTATGACAGGGAGACATATTTTGATTCATTCCTTTACGGAAAAGGGACAGCGTAAAAAGATAATAGATGATCATGAAAAACTTTGCTCAGAGATTGAAATCAGTAAACTTCTTTCATACAACAAAATTTTTCAACATAGATATCAATTTTAGCAATATATCATTGATGTTTGTACAAACTTTCAGAAGTTATTTTGGGAAGAAAATTTTCTATCGTCTTTGTCTGAATGGCTCAATGTACAGGTATGCATTTCGAAAAACACAAACTCATCAATCAAATCAAAATCAAAAAACAAAAGAAAAAGAAAGTGCAAACAAAAATGAAATATTTACATAATATACAAGGGTAGTTATCAAGAAAAGTATCTCTTCAGGGCTTGGCCATTCACCAGATAGGTGTCAAGCTGCCCTTCAAGATTTTGCAATCGAAAGGAACTAGGAGCCAACTTTTTAGCAATTAAAAATGGTCCAAGCCATAAGTTTTGAAATTTGGTGTGCTCACCCTTTCCTTCGTGTGGTTTGTCCCACTTCAAGACGAGATCACCTACTTCAAAATTCCTATCAGAAGTAGAATTAGAATTGAACCAGCTTTTAATCAATTGTTGATGTTGATCTAACTTACGCTTAGCTTGGGCTCTTACTTCTTCCAACTTCATTAAAGCGTTAATTCGGCTTTCTAAAGGGGGACAATCTTCTTCTTGGACCTTTTGTGACAACTGAAGTGAAGGAAGAAGAATGTGAGGTGGCAGAATTGCTTCTCTACTATAAACGAGAAAAAAGGGGGAGTTACCTATAGTGGCTTTGGGTGTTACCCTATCAGCCCATAGTGCATTTAGCAGTGCATTGTGCCAATTCTTGTGATTTTCAGCCATGGTTCTCTTGATAATTTTGATTAAGTTCTTGTTTGTTGATTCTACTAATTCATTGCCCTGGGGGTAATAACTAGTAGAATACTTTAGCTTTATTCCTTTCTCCAAAGAGAAATCGCTCATCTCAATAGAAGAAAAGTATGAAGCGTTATCAAAGACTAGACAATCAGGGATGCCGAAATGAGTGATAATATTTGAGTTTAGAAAAGCAATTACCTGACTTTTGTTAATAGTTCTTAGTGCAGCAGCTTCGGACCATCGTGTAAAGTAATCCATGGCTGTCACAATATACTTGTGCTGTTTCAAGGACATAGGGTTAACAGGACCAATGATATCAAGGCCCCATTGTTGGAAAGGAGAATCCACTGAGATGGGTTGTAAGGGAAAGGCTGGTTTTTGAAACCACCCTGATGCTTTCTGACAGATGATGCATTTGCGACACAAAGCATGGGAATCCAAGGGTGGGAGGGGGGGCATTAATAGAGAATATGTATTATTATAATAATACATATTCTCTATTAATGCCCCCCCCCCTCCCACCCTCCCTAAAAAGCGTGGGACAGTAGTAACTGGCTCTTAAAACCTTATGAGAAGTGGTGTCGCCACTGAAGTAACCACTAGCTTCTCCTGCATGCAACTCGATCAAGACTTTTTCTTCTTCATCTTTTTCGAGACAGTGCATCAGTACGCCGTCAAAATTCTGACGAAACAATATACCGTTAACTAGATGAAAGGAGGCATATTTTAGTCTCAACGCTCTTCTTTTGGTGGGGTCAAGGTGATGGGGTGCTGAACCATGTTCAAGACAGGATCTAATATCACCGTACCAGGGGCTAACGAGGTTTTGTGTGCAACAAATCAAACTTTGATCGCTTTGTCCTAGGTTTGACGTATCACTATCTTCTTGCTGTCCTGTTTTCGAATCAACGACCAATTTACACAACCCTTGACCTCTCACGATCTGAGCTTGGGTGATTTCTAAGTCATACTCCTACAAGGAGGTGACCCAGTTGGCTCTCTTCTCTCCTAACTCCTTCTGCACTAACAAGTTCCTTACAGCAGGGTAGGGGAAAATGACTTTCGTCCTTGACTTCAAAAGATAGGACCGGAAATGATTAACAGCTTTGAAAATAGCGTAGGCTTTTCGATCAACCGTTGGGTAGTTAAGCTCAACATCTTTGAAAGAAGATCTCATAAAGGCGATGGGTACTTTGTTGTTCTCAGAATTTTTCTGAGTTAGGACTGCGGCATAGGAACGGTCGGAGGCAAAAGTATAGAGTGTAAAATCTTGAGAGAAGTCAGGGCTCATGAGAGACAGAGCGTCTATTATGGCCTTCTTTATGGCATTAAAAGCTTGATTTTCTGTGGGTCCCCAGTGATATTGGGTGTCTTTCTTAATCAGGTTCTGTAAAGGCCTGACCATTTCGGAGAAGCTGGGGACAAATCTTCTCACGAAGTTAATCTGGCCTAGGAAAGATTGCATGAATTTTTTGGATGTAGGAGGGGGAAGTTTAGTGATGACTTGAGTCCTCTCGGGGTCAATAATCATTCCATCACTAGACATAATGAATCCTAGTAATTTACCCCGTTCTACTGCAAAGATGGACTTTTTGGGGTTCAAGGAGATGTCATATTTACGACATCGTAGCAGAATGACTCATAAGTGAGCTAGATGATCGTCTTTTTTTTTTAGAATAAACAGTCACATCATCCAAGTAAACTATGACGGAGTGATTGATTAAGCCTCGAAAAGCAATGTCCATTTCTCTCTGAAAAGTGGCACCAGCATTAATCAATCCAAAAGGCATTTTGCGATAAGCATAAGTGCCCCACGGGGTAC
>JASDQU011245033.1:22569-37030 GCA_032191745.1 Picea mariana
TTTGGAGGAGTATATGTAGGCATTTTTGCCATTTTTGTAAGCATCGATGGTAGAGCAGAGCTCCCTACTGTAAAGTTTTAATGATCATTCTAGTTCTATGGTTATGCATCTGTGTTTGACATTTCTTGTTTTATAACAAACAATTTTCCTTCTCCGTGTATGTTTTCGTCTTATACCAGAGAGTTTGTGATTGACTGATTCGTGCGAATTATTGCAGTTATGATATGATAAAAGATTTATTGTTGCATTGTTGCATTCTCTGGCTTTTGCGTTTGAATGTAAGATGATATTGCATTTGGACGTCTTCTTCCTCAGCCTATTAGAAACCCGATGTTAATAACAGACCCCTGCTTTCCTCTTATACAAGTCTTCCCCCTGCTCACCCTTATTACAACTCATTGTTTGAAGTTTATCTAAGACCTCACTTGCTCATGCATGCCTGGCCTAGTTTCAAAGTTGAGATGATATTGTTCTGAGTTTAATTCCATCTTATCATCCCTTTATAAAAAAATCGTGACATTAAACTGATGGGCGTCGGGCTCTGCTTCTGCTGCAATCCAGGAGTGACTTCCGTCGCCAACATTTCTGGCGCCGTTGCCGAGGACGAAGTTGAATATTTTCCCTAGGTAGAATGACATTAAGCCTCTGATTCTGAAGGTGCATCAGACATCAGAGCCTTACAAGATTTCTACTGTGCACCTGGCGACTCCACTGTGGCGACTCCAATGTTTCCACTTCACTGTCTCGGTTGTAGTTATTTTTAGCACACTTGAAAGCTGACCACGAGGATCTTTCTTGAGAAGGTTTCAGCAGCTGCTTTCTCAGCTTGAGAAGTTCCCTTGGGTAACGACAACGTTAATATTTGGCCTTTGATGGTGAACAAAGATCAGACACATTCAAAGCTGCCCATTTTTCACTTGGCGACTCCATGATTCGAGGATCAATTGGCGACTCCACTGGTTCGATATGGAGAAAATCCTAGCTCGAAGGTTTTCTCCTTTTAATTTTTCTGCTATTCCTGGTTTTCCTAATGATGTCCCTTCTCCGAATGAATGGAGCAATTATTTTCCCAGATTTAGAGAGCATGAAGAGGAAAACCCTGCTCAGCATCTCTGGGAGTTTCATGAACTCATGCATCAATGGGAGATACAGCATGAGGATGTATTATTGAAAATGTTCATGTTCTCATTAGTAGGGGATGCTCGTAAATGGTATCATTCTTTACCCCCTTCTAGCATTTCTTCACTCGTAGAATTTCATGCAGCTTTCACCGCCCATTGTCAGAAGTTTTATCCCTTTGAGTTAATTTTTTATAACTGTTGTGAGGGATACAACAACTGTATACAAGATAGAGTTGCTTCTTACGTAGGCTGTGAGGATGATCCTGATGACTTGGATCAGAAATCAGTCCTTTCTGCATTAGAGGAAGGTTATGAGAGTGAGGAAGACCATGAGGAGGAGGAAGATGATTTGGGTGAAGTTAGGGAATTGATAAAATCTCTCTCTGCCCAACTGGATAGGTGGGAAGCTGAACGATGTGCAGAGGATTTTCCAGTCCTTGAGGCAGATGTTCTTGGTGCCTCTTTTAAAGAGAATATTGAAGATTTCATAGCCGTAGAGACATTATTTTATACCCCTAAGGAGCCTGCTATCTCAGATTTAAAGAAAGAAGCCATTGGGGAAGAGGACTGTTCTCTTTTTCTTCACGAGATTTCCCATGATGTATTTACATTTGGGATTGAAAAGGAGGATCTGGAGATCGTTCCTTTTTTCCAAGATGAATAAGTTTGGTGCTCACCTAGCTTTAACGACTATTCAGTTGAGGAGAAGCAAAGCCCCACATCACAGATTGATGACTTGGGTAGCAACCAGCCCGTGTATGACAACTATGAATCAGGTTCTGAGCTGGACACCCAGAACTTCCAAGAGAAGACTGCAAAGCCTTCTCCTCTGTTCAAAAATGAAAGAAAATGCGAGGAAATCAGACCCCCTGAGCAACAAATTGAAAATCATAGCTTTCCCACAGGTCCTATCTATGATGATTATGACTTTGACCCTTGGGAGAGCCAAGAAGAGGCACCAGAAGAACCAGAGGAGTAGTCGAAGATGCAATTTACAAACAGCATAGAGCCAGTCAGCGAGCAGCCACCACCTGAGATCAATCAGCCTACATCATCTATCCACCCACCTGTGCTTACCATAGATATTCAATCACACATCCACAACTGTGTAGCAGAGGAGGCTGCCTATCGCCAATCTTTTGGAGTTTTCCACTGGTCCTATGAGCCTGTGAAGGAATACATGGAGTTGCATTTCCTTCATAAATTGGAGCCGCCCTATTTCATCTCAACTTCAGCCTATAAGGAGGAGTTGAAGAGCGTAACCATTATGTTGTCATGGTTACACCACCTGTTCGTAATCATCGACAGAAGGAAGGAGCTTCCATTCAAGAAGTTACTTGATTGGCTATGGTGGAAATTTGCATTCACCTAGCCTCATGTACAAAGTATATTAGTATTAGGTTGTACATAAATAATCTCCTTTGAGCATGTATGTTTGTTTTGTTCGTTTTTACTTATCGACATGTATTTTCAGCAGGCTGTTTCGAGCTTGACTCCATAGCCCAACAGAAAGGCGACTAGAACTGCAGAAGGAGTTCTTAGAGCATCGCAGGGACAACTCTATCCCCCATGGAGCCTAATGTTAGCAATTATTTTTTTCATTAGGCGCAGATGCACCCAGGTCTGCAGGATGACCGGGAAACACCCAAGCGCAATAGCAGAAGGATTTCCTTCCCGGTTATGAGTCAAGTGAGCGGACAAGGTTTTGTTGTCAGCAGTCGAGATCCATCCACGAAGCAGATCAACAGTCGTCGGGATATCGGGGCTACCAAGTTACCCGACATATAACACCAAATAAATCCCTTATATTTCAAGGCTGAATCAGGGTCGTCCGATCCAGTGACGTGTGGCGCAAGATCCGACTGCATCGGCGTTTCGGCATTCGGGAGTTCATGGGGTGAGAGTTTCGTGTTGTTCGAAACCCCAAACCCCAAAATGCCAATAGCGCCCAGGACGGGGCCCGTGGTTTTGGCATCTGGTTGTAAAGGAGCAGGTCTAGAGGAGGGGCACTTATGTTTATGGAAAATTTTCAGCCGTCCATCAAAGAGGGACACGTGGTGCGCGATTTGGCTCCATCACCTCCTCACCCTTCGCAACTTTGAAGAACGAGGACCAGCCTCCTTCCAGCTGCGAGACACAAAGCGCCAAAAGCATTCAGGACTCGGGCCCACAGTATCACTGAAAGTGATCTCATTTGTCTACCCCACACGAACACGTGGTGCGCGATTAGGCCCTATCGCCTCTTCGTGTATCACGACTTTGAAGAGTAAGGACTAGCTCCTTCCCATCCACGAGACGCGAAGTGCTGAAGCTCCTGAGCATATCGTCTCGGCCACTCCCTAAGGAAGCAGTTAATGAAAATCAAGAAGGTAGATGAAACCTCATCTCGGGCCATAAATGGAAGGTATGGGAGGCCTGGAGTAATCAGCCCGTGGTACCCTTGTGCGCAGGTCCCCCCCCTACAAGAGCCATGCTGAGTTAAGGTGGCATTTGACGAAGGATTTCCATCTGAGTTTGACTGAAGGGATGCCACACCTTGGAGGTCCGAGCACACCTCTGTTGGGTGAATTTGGAGGAGTATATGTAGGCATTTTTGCCATTTTTGTAAGCATCGATGGTAGATCAAAGCTCCCTACTGTAAAGTTTTAATGATCATTCTAGTTATATGGTTATGCATCTGTGTTTGAGATTTCTTGTTTTATGACAAACAGTTTTCTTGCTCCGTCTATGTTTTCGTCTTATACCAGAGAGTTCGTGATTGACTGATTCGTGTGAATTATTGCAGTTATGATATGATAAAAGATTTATTGTTGCATTGTTGCATTCTCTGGCTTTTGCGTTTGAATGTAAGATGATATCACATTTGGACATCTTCTTCCTCAGCCTATTAGAAACCCAATGTTAATAACAGACCCCTGCTTTCCTCTTATACAAGTCTTCCCCCTGCTCACCCTTATTACAACTCACTGTTTGAATTTTATCTAAGACCTCACTTGCTCATGCATGCCTGGCCTAGTTTCAGAGTTGAGATGATATTGTTCTGAGTTTATTTCCATCTAATCATCCCTTTGTAAACAAATCATGACATTAAACTGATGGGCGTCAGGCTCTGCTCCTATTGCAATCTAGGAGTGACTTCCGTCACCAACACTTGCTTTCTTGTCTAGTTTTCCTCTCCATCCTTTCTATGGTCCATGTACAAGTGTACGAATAATTTCTTTTTGTTACTGGTGGAATTAACAACTAGTTGGGAACGTACTACCACTATAACCTCCATATATGCCAACGCCACCCCTCAGGGTGCACACAAGGTATGCCTAGGGTTTCGAACCAATAACTTCAAATAAAGAAGTGCCTTAACATTACACTCCATCACAAAATATTCTACACCTCAAGACTAAGTGTATAAATAATTTTTAAAAAATCCAATAATATATATTTTATAACATGATATTATTATTTTTTTTATACGGGTGGAATCAACAACTTGTGGTTCTTGTACTCATGTGACATGGGGTCGATACCCTTCTGCTACCACGATAATCTCCAGGTGCGCCACACAACCCGTAAGCATGGAACACAAGTAAATCGGGGTGAGAATCGAACTTGAGACCTCCTTTACATATTTCCTTCCATTTACACAACACTTGACAATCGGTCTTCACCCCTGTGGGATATAACATGATATTATTGACCCTTCCACTTGGATCAAAAAATTCCAATTATTTCTTTAATGATCCAACGGTTACGATGAGTCCCAATAGGATCTGATGTTTCATGTTTCTATCAACTCTTTCTCCCACGATCCAATAACTCTTGGACTCTCTCTTTCATCCAATGATCCACAATCGATACAAAGAGATCGATGATGCCTATAGCCTCTTCCACGATCTCAATCTTCGGCTACACACCTACAATTACGATAGGGTCATCGATCCTTTAAATTGATCGATGATCACATCAATGATATCCTTTAGAGGTTATGTTCCCCTAAGAATCATCTTCCTCGAACCGACAACAAAACCATAAGGTATGCAAACATCAATTACACAGATATGCAGAGACTGTCAATACCTAATTCCATAGAGACATAACATTCAAAGTAACAGAGATTCCTCACACACAATAAACATAGATTTCTCGAGAAACACTTGAAACATAGTGTCCTTTTCTTCAATTACCCATATTCACACTTATTGTACATGAATTTACATAAGGATTCAATGGCTTGTTAGACCTAAACTACATTTCAATAGGTCCATTTCCTCTCTCTTGGCCTGATCTCACTCTAGATGGCCACCTTCTTGGCATAATTTCCACTTAATTGGCCACCTCTCTTCTTGGCCTAATTTCCACTCAATTGGTCACCTCCCATGCCCTCAAGGATTACAATCATTTGTACAAGAGGATCCTAAAACCAATTTTATTTCAAATCCACAAACCTCTCAACTAACAATCTTAATCAATCTCCTAGGATCTGTAGATCCACAAATCACTCAAGAAAATCCACAAACTTCTCATGAGATCTACAAATATCCTAAGATCTCTCAAATCCTCTCATGTTCTCACACATTTGACAATATTTACAATCAAATCCTCACTTTCACTATCAAACCCCTATCCTATGTCTCTCTTCTAAATCATAAAACATAGGAAAATACAATAAAACAAACATGAGGGAACCAACTCCCTTAGTGAAATGAATACCCCCTGGGCCTTGTCAACATAATGATTGATGGAGGTAGGATTCTCCTACATGAGACACCCAAGGAAAAATATTGTTCATGATCTCATGATCACGAGTTCCTTTTATTGAAATCCTCCTGGATCACAAACTTTATATCTCAACTTGCTTTCCTTGTTGTCTTGCTGCATCATTATTTTCTACAATTTTCCATTTTCTCTGCTGATGTAGATCTTCTTTGATCCTTCATGTCTTCTCTGAGACATCTTCACCATCAGTATCACCATTTATTCAATTTCAATGTCCACCTTATCCTTATGCTAGTACATACTCTGTAATTTGTTATTTTGTTGTTGCATTTTGTTGTTGTTTCTTCTATTCATTGGTTGTTGCATTATATATTTAGGATTCTTACTCTGATTTCCACTTGTGCCATTGTTTATTAACACATCAATCTTCTCTTCTAGACCTGAAAATCCTTTGTAGCCTTCACCACTTGTATCATTAGAAAACCATTCCTCTAGAAACTTCATCTCATATTCCAAGTTAATCAATTCAACTTTCTTAAGTGTTGTAGACATTTCACTGCTAGATGCTTGTGAACATGTCCTCTTATTGGCTACACTTTCCTTTTATGAATCCTAATTCCTTAACAATCCTTCCAAAAAATCAATATCTTCCTTCCAAATGATAAGCATTATATCAAAATTCCTTTCTTATTCTTTCCTTTGGCTATCCGCATGAGGGAAATCTTTTCCATCCGCAAGAACAAATTCTTCTAGTTGTCCTTCAATTTCTTTGAAAAAATGTGCATGGCTCTCTTCTTGGTTGTCTTCATGAGACACTCTTTCCTCATCCTTCATCAGAATGTAATTATGAACATGTATTATTGATATTTTTTTATAGATTTCTTTTTCTTCCTTCTTCCCCTTGACAACATCAAGTGATTCACCACCTACTATTCCTGCAACCACACACAAAATATCATTTTCAAAAATATTTGGCCTTTCATGCCCACATGATCCTTCCATCAAAACATCCACATGCTGATCTAAACTCTCAAAAGAGTTCATGAGACTTCCTGTAAGTATCTCATCTTCAATACCCAAACAGTTTGTGAGACTCTCAATAGGTCTTCTCTAATCATCATCTTCTCCAAGGATGTCTCCTTGCTTTGATTAACTATAGTGAATGACCTCCTCAGTCAATGGCCTTTGTTTGAACTCAAATCCTCTGAGTTTCTCCTTCTACATCCAAGCATTCATTCTCTGCTTCAACTTCTCCCATCTTTCCCTAAGCTTCTCTTCATATAAATACATTATTGACCACTTGACACTCTTTTTCATGCCCCATCCTTGTCTCCAGTTCTCTTTGATATCCCTCTATAGCAGTTGTCTTATCTGATTGAGTTGTACTCTTAGCTGATTCATTTCTTTGTCAATCTCACATTGACTCATATTCTTCCTTATGCCATATGTTTTGGCATATTTCTCTCGTATGATGTGGCTTCTATCTCAACCTCTGCAATGACCATCAATATCCATTGTCTCCATTCTCTTTCTCTTGTGAACTTCACCTTGTTCACTTGTGAACTGCACTCAAGAATTTGTAACAAGATCTCTCTATTAGCATGTTATCCAATACCTCACTAAGCTTCTCCTTAGCCTAGTCTTGTAGTATTTATGTGGTTCTCTCTCTCTTAGAACCTCCTCTGAGAACTCCTTGCTCCTCTTGGCTCCTCCATTTCTTCACTTCCTCTCTTTGAAAACATTCTCATCAAACCTCAATTGGAACTAATAAGTTTTTTTCCACAATTCTCCCAAGAGATCACACCTTCTCTTCCTCATGCATTCAAGAACACAACTATTTTTTCTATAATAGTTCTCCTAGCTATCATGGCTTCTATCAAATCCTTTCCTTGTCTTCTCCAACCTGGAAACACAATCTTTAAACCATAGTTAATTCAAACACACGAAATCAACATATTCAAGACTTGTTCATGATATTGACTCCTTTTGATTCATTCCTCTGAATCAATTCAATTGCTCTGTCCAATCAGATTTTACTCAATACAAACTGCTCTGTACAATTTTTCTGCATCGATTTTACTCAAATCACACTTGCTTTGTTTCTCCCTCAAATCATACCAACTCTCTACAATATCTTGAAACTCTTTATTCATGCCTCTACATCCACTTCATAACTAAATGATTGTACCTGAAATCATTCAAATGAGCACATAACTTGCTCTGCTTCACCTCGAAAGAGCATTTTAACAAGCTCTAATACCACTTGATATCTGTTGGCAGCCAACTCACTTTTTCCTATGGCCTATAAGATGCCTACACCTAAGGCTTGCAAACATCAAGTTTTTCGTCGCATTTTTCAAATAGACGACATTTTCATTTATTGCGACATTTGCACTTTTGTCTCGTTAATTTTTCACGACTGTAAGCGTGAAAACTTTTCCTTTCGAAGTCACATTTCGATCATTATCTGAACTGTTATGATCTTTTTATCGATATTTTCTATGGAACTTACCTTTTTTTTATCGTTATGTGGCTAAAAGGATTTTCGAACTACGCTCATTGAACATTTTATATTGATTGCAAAACTTGATTTTGTTGAGTTTGTAAGGCATTGAGCATTTGGGTTTATACTTTTTATGACTTGCCTCATCTTTTATTTTGCATAGGGGTTATGATTAAATTTATATATATGATATAATCCTTATGTTAATCTTTTTATAACTTTTTTCTTGTCAACTACTATGAATTCGTTTGACACATTGGTTGAACTTTTGATCATATGAAATATATACATTGGCGCATATATGATTTTGGGTTTTGATTTATATGTCGGATTGTTAAACATTATGGTATAACTTGCGCGCATTGGTATGCACATTGCATTTATTGGTGGTACACATAAGTTAATGGTTGGACTATTATTATGGAGTGAGCAGCTATGAAATTTGGCGGTTGTACTTGGATAATGAGTATTATGCATGGCAGTGAATAGCTCCACCACCTTCGCATGCTTGCATTAACGCTTACCCCTTTTCGCTCGTTCATTGCTATTGGTTCCTTAGCTCTGTTACTGTGTGTGTTGATGAATTCGAATCCTTCCCTTACCATGTGCTCGATTCATGGCACCAATTGTCCGAGTTGAACCCAATGGAAATTAGGCCCTGTTGATGTTTGACAATGCCCGCCAAGATTTGGCAGACAGTGGATGGCTTACCTTCATGAAATGTTTTGAGGGTTTTAACCTTTGCGTGGCTCGATAGTTTTCCATGACCTTCGATGGCTGTCGAGCCAAGGTCGATGATATACAATTGGAAATTGATGAACAGTTTATCAGTCTTGCTACGGGTTTGCCTGCCACTGGACAATGATGGTTCAAGAATTGCAAGGTTGAGGAAGTGTCGTGGACATTGTTGTTTCAGTCACGAGAAATCACCTCCTGTGTAGAGGTATGCCAGTAACTATGTTTAAACAACGTTGGCATGATTTATTGATGATAATCAAGCATTTTGTGACCTACGAAGGTCAGTACGGGTTTGTGTTCCTACACCACCTGCGTTTGCTTATGGTTTTTATGGGATATCAGCTCAATATGCCCTATTTTTTGCATCGAAGCCTATTTAAAATGTCGAAGAAGTACAAAAGACACCAGGCTGATAGTAGCCTTTTTCATTATGGGCTTGTTAAGCTTATCCTTGTCTGTCATTTGAGTCTGCATGGGGATAGTTGGAGAAATTTAGTTGCTCGGAATGGTTTCGAGGATTCGAACCCTACATAGGTTGACAAACCTGTGGTGATTGAGGTCAAGGTCCTACCCCTAGTACCCTACCATATCCTACTGCCTAAACCCATGGTTGATCTTCCTATCGACTTACCCCACACTTTGACCAAGAGTGTTGAGACTGTTAAGTCTATGGGAAAAAATCCTAAGGCAAACCTCTCTGAAAACGCCAAAGGGAAAAAGAATGCACGTTTGATTTCATGGATGGCAAGGAACAAGTCAAAACCTCCTGTCGAGCCTAACCCTATTGTTTTAAGTGAAGACTCAGATTCGGAAGTGGAGCGTTTATTGGCTAGAAAATACCCCTATTCGCAAGGTCTGTGTGTTGAACCCTCGTATGACTTTGTGTCAAACCTACCCCCCTACCTACAGGATGACCCTAACTACCCAGGTATTAAGTTGCCTTGTGAAACCCTCAGTCATTTATCCAATCCCTCTCCTGCTCTGTCTAAACCTATAGTGCCACCCTGTGATCAATGCAATTCATGGTTAGAGGGATACTATAATGATGTTCCAATACTCCAGTCAAAGATTCAATCTTTAGAGGACCAGATTGCAACCCTAACTAGTCAAAAGGCCAAACTACAAGCGACAGATAAGAAACAAAAGACGACAGGCTCCATCTTGTTTAAAAATGTGGAATCAGCCATGGCTGTTGTGAATTCTAAGCTGGCGTAATTGAGCAGCCTCGTCATTACACAGGTATGTTTTGATATCATTTGTTTTTGTAAATAATCTAGGTTTATATAATGATTTGAATTCATTTTTAAACAGCTTTATTCACAGTATTGAATGGCTCTGTTACATTGCATGCATTCTATACATAGCTTTGCTTTGACTAAATGGAATTTCATTTTTCCCAGTTAAGCTTCTATTAGATTTTCATTGATTTGATTGATCTTAGTGTGGATTTGATTTGTTTGATTGGGTTAAAATGAATGCTCTGCTGTCAATCGAAGTCATTTGTATCTATTCAAGACAAGAAATGTTTCTTATACTCAATTTAGAACACAATCACATTTTGATTCGATTTCGTTATAATTTACACGCTGTGATTGGCAACGATTTTGATGGGGTTAATTGTTACGGTTTTGCTGTGCCATATGAATTTCAAAGAACATGAATTCAACTCGGATCGTCTCCAATGTGACTCTATTTCTTCAGAAACATTTCTTTTTATTTTAAGCCTGTATAAACACGCCCAAATCATGGAATGGATTTTATTGCTTAACGATTATGGTGAACCCCAACCGGTTAATTCGCATTGATTGAAGTACTGTTAGCTTGACCATGTTATCAGTTGGATTTGTAATTGCAATGGATACTCTGTTTGAATTTGATTTGTAGAACGAGATTGGCTATATCCGGATTCACGATTTATTTCTATATTAAACTCAGTCATGATTTGTTTGAAATTAATGATTTCGTTCAATACCAATCAAGTTTATTTGCCCAGTTTGCAATAACCAATTATCACTGATGTCAATTCTATTGTGACTGTGATCAAAGTCAAATCGATTTGGTTACGATTTTTTATGAGTTGATTCTCGCACCTGTTTGAATTAATCTACCTGTGGCATGAATCGTTTAATGTCATGACAGTTATAATAATTTTAAAACAATTTTGTTTCGATCTGATCGTATCTCTTGTTGTTGGAAAAACACAATGTTTGCCTGCGATTTTTTTGGTTGCATTGCTTTCAAATTGGATATGAAAAAAATTTCAAAATTGTTTAATTTTGATTCTGTCTATCTGATTTATGATAACAATCGAAACAGAGTGTGTCTATTTCTCTATTCGGTTATTGAATTCTGATTCTATTTGATTTCAAATGATATAACATTTTCAAATGAAATGATTCATTTTCAAACGACTGTTGGTTGTTAATTCAATTTGATTTTATTAAAAATATTTGATTTGATTTTAATTATAATCCTGTATTTTATTTTAGACTAGCTACAGAATCAGATGATTCTGTAGCTAAGTCTGTAGAATTAAATTTTTATTGTTTTATTAATAAAATATCTCTCTAACTTGTTATTTTTGGTTCATTTCAGGTGAATTCGAAATTGCATGGGATTTGATGGACAGTTTAGAGGATATTTGGACATTTTGATTTCATTTTAGTTTCTTAGTTTAGTTGATCTTGGGAATATCTTCCCAGATTTTGTAAACAGTTTGATAAGTCCACAGGGAGGTTTTACCCTATGGAAAAACTTATAAATACTCATTATTTTTGTAATAATATCATCCTCATTCGTGGGAGAATAAGGATATGGAATTTTAATACAGACTGAGACAAAATTTGATATTCTGTTACAGCTTTAGCTTTTCATAATATCAATATTTTATTCATGTTTATAAGTATCAATTTGCATTTGGTTAATGACTACTTTAGCTATCTTAGTCTTTTGCAAATGATATGATTTAATAAATATAATCCATATCTGATTTCTTCCAGTACTTAAAAAACATAGCAGTTACTTGATTCAGTTTGTGAATGACAGATTTCTCTTCTTCATAAGTTGAATTATTAAGTATAAGTTTTTGCATAAGAGGTTTCCCTTATTGCAAAGATTTATAAATCATATAATTGTTATGATTTTTTATGTCTTGTTTGTCCTGTAAACAACTCAAAGAGAAGCACAACCTATCGTTAACAGGAAGCTTTTGGATTATACGGTGCGAGTTTCCTTCCTCCGACCAGCGTCGAAGTCATCATACACAGGACAAATTGGGAGCGTTTCTAGGTCAGTTTGTCATTTGTTTGTTTAGTATATTTATTAGTAATTTAGTTTAGTTATAAGTTTAGTTAGATATATGTGTAGAATTAGTATATTAGATTCATTAATTTCAGTAAGTTTTAATTTCTTGTTTATAAAATTATAAAATCAAAAAGAAATACCTTTCTCTGTCTTAGGGCATATTGCAAATGAGTTTTCCAGGTTTTATTTAAATCTGTATTTTGTGAATATTGTATATTTTGTAGATAAGTTTTATTTCAGATAGTAGTTAGTATAGTATTAGTTAGTAGTTTATATATATAGATAGTAGATCAATTAGTTTGTTTTAATAGTTAGTTTTAATTAGATTCGTTAGATTAGTTAGTTTAGTTTGTTTTTAGTTAATTTGTTTTATGTATTGTTAGTTACTTTAGTTTGTTTTATTTGTTTTAGTTAGATTAGTTAGTTTAGATTAGTTTTATATTTGGTTTCCTAGGACCTTAGATCGGCTAACGGAGTCGCTAAACCCATCATGGTGGTTCATTCCAAATGGCTTGGGTTATTAGACAACCCTGAACCGGTTCCACTCTCTTAGTTGACGGACGATCAATTTCGCCCGTCAACAAATGGCACTAGAAGGAGGGCCTGAACTTAATTAATGGCACGAGGTGGTCGCAAGACTCCTCCCCCCCCTAATCACTCACCTATAGTGACCAGAAGCCATTCACAAGATAATATTCCCCTTCAAACAACAACTACTTCAACCGAAGATTCACAGATCACAGTTGAGCCAGCAACCCCTAATCCTATAGGTGGTGACATCCAAGAGATTGTCTGCCAGTCTCTTATTAAAACACATAGTGCCTTAGCTCGTCTTAGGCAACCAAACCATCCGTGGGGTCAACCTTTGGATTTCTCTTATATCATAGAACAATTAGGTGGCACTAACCTCACTGTGAATCCTACAGATCCAATCAAAAATCTTGCTGCAGGAGGATCTGGGATACCTCCTTCACCACCTCCTTCATCTCCTTCCTCTTCTGGAGGAGATTCCTCTTCTGACGAAGGAAACTCACCTTCTCAGCCTTCTACACCCACTACCCCAATGGCAAATCAGAACAACCCTGCTAGACCCTGGTTGGACCAGGATGTTGTAGCTATACCTGGAGCTCAACACCCTTTACCTAAACACCAGAAAAAATGGCTTCCCAAGTTTGATCCTGACTCCAAACAAATAGCTGAAGATCATATCAAAAAAATTATGTTAGCCATAAGACTCCACAATGTTGAACATGAAGATGTTGTATGTAGGTTGTTCCCTTATACTTTTGAGGGTAATGCATCCACTTGGTACTTTGCCCAACATCCCCATACCATTGTGTCTTGGGAAAAGTTTGAGTCATGCTTTTTGGAAAAATTCGAAGATGGTAAACCTTCGGAAGTCTTAGTCATGGATCTTTCAAGCTTAAAAATGAACCCAAAAGAAAAATTTAAAGATTTTAATCAAAGATTCTTAACGCTTAAAAATCGAATTGCTGCAGATTCTATGCCTGCTGAGAGTCTTGTAATAGCCTACTACACTAAAGCTCCACATCAAAGTATAGCTATTTGGGTTAAATGATCTAAAAAGGCCATGTTGTTAGAAGCCTTTGAAGAGGCTAGTCAGATTGAAAAATATATACTTAGTCTTAAGGACTCTTCTAGCAAAAAAACTGAGACTGTTTCTTCTTCCAAAAAGAAGATTGAAATTCTCCCCAGACCTACTCAAAGAAAAACACAACCTGAAAACTCTGATTTGGAAAACTTAACTAAAGTTGTTCAAAAACTGTCGAATCAAGTTATAGATTTAAAAAGGTCAACTGAAGAAGCTTCCTTGAGTAAAGGACCCTACAGACCTCCTTTCCGAAAGCCTTTTCCTACCAACAGACCTAACCCAAACCCCGAAGGCTTGAACCTAGAAATTTTGCAATGTGCCCTTCAAACAATTCTAGAAGCCCAAGATAACTTGATGCCTCCCGAGATCCCTCAGGAGGAGGTTGAACATGAAACAGTTCAAGAAGAAGAGTCTTCTCCAAACATTTTTGGACACTTCTCGGACAACATCTTTCAAGCTAACTTCGAGACT